>JAVRFV010000368.1:0-63918 GCA_032716605.1 Paralithodes platypus
TAACTTTGTACATTTTTCGATAGAAACATGTCCTGGCAAAGGCCAAGTTCCTCCTAAAAATACAGGCTCGCTTCGCTAGCAGGAATCGACACTTATGGCGCTAGGTCTAAAAATCGCAAACTAATGGGACCAGGGAGGAGATCGGCGGCTCCAGAATTTCTCCCTTGTCAATAGTGTATTATGTGGGTGTTGTTGGTGGGGGACTATAGTGTTATGGTGTGTGATGTGGGGGAAATATAGGTCCCATTATGTAGTGTGTGGTGGAATATAGTGTTATTATGTGTGTGTGTTGTGGAAAGATAGTGTTATTATGTGTGGGTGGTTGTGGAATATAGTTTGATTTGGTGGTTGTGTTGTGGAAATATAGGTTATGATGTGTATAGTGTGTGGTTGTGGAAGTATAGTGTTGTTATTAGTGGGTGTTGTGAGGAATCTGTGTTATTATGTGGGTGTGTTGTGGAATATAGTGTTATTATGTGTGTGTGTGGATATCGTGTTATATGTGTGTGTTGTGGAATATAGTGTTATTATGTTGTGTGTTGTGGATCTGTGTGTATTATGTGTGTGTGTTGTGGAATATCGTGTTATTATGTAGTGTGTGTTGTGAAGTATTATGTGTGTGTTGTATATGTGTTATAGTGTATTATAGTGGTATTGTGTGTTGTGGAATATAGGGTAGGATGTGTATTGTGTTGTGGAAATAGTGTGTATTATGGGTGGTGTTGTGGAATATAGTGTTATGATGTGTGTGTGTAGTGGACTATATAGTGTATTATGTGTGGTGTTGTGGACTATAGTGTTATATGTGTGTGTGTTGTGGAATATAGTGTTATATGTGTGTGTTGTGGGACTTATGTGGTATATGTGGTGTGTTGTGGAAATATAGTGTTCTTATGTGTGTGTGTTGTGGAATATAGTGTGTTATATGGTGTGTGTTGTGGTGATATAGTGTTATAGTGTGTTGTGTGGTGGAATATAGGTTATTATGTGTTGTGTGTTGTGGAATATAGTGTAGTATTGTTTGTGTGTTGTGGAATATAGTGGTATATGTGTGTGTTGTGGATATAGTGAGCATTAGGGGTGTGTGGGATATTAGGTTCTTAGTGTGGTGTTGTGGAATATAGTGTTATTATGTGTGGTGTTGTGGGAATATAGTGTTATTATGTGTGTGTGTTGTGGAATATAGTGTTATTGTGTGTGGGTGGTGGAATATGTTGTTCTTATGTGGGGTGTTGTGGTATGTGTTATTATGTGGGGTGTTGTGGAATATAGTGTTATTATGTGTGGGTGTTGTGGAATATAGTGTTATTATGTGTGTGTGTGGAATATCGTGTATTATGCCTTGTGTGTTGTGGAATATATTGTTATTATGTGTGGGTGTTGTGGATATAGTTGTTATATGTGGGTGTGTTGTGGAATATCGTGTATATGTGTCTGTGTGTGTGGAATATAGTGTTATTATGTGTGTGTTGTGATCTAGTGTTATTATGTGTTGTGTGTGGAATGAATATAGTGTTATTATGTGTGTGTGTTGTGGAATATAGTGTTATTATGTGTGGTGTGGAATATAGTGTTATAGGTGTGCTTTCTTTGTGGTTTGGTGGAATATAGTGTTAGTATGTGGTGTGTTGTGGAATATAGTGTTATTATGGTGGTGGTGGACTATAGGGTTTTATGTGTGTGTGTGTGGAATATAGTGTATTAGTGTTGTGATGTGTTGTGGATATTATAGTGTTCTTAGTGTGGGTGTTGTGGACGATAGTGTTATTAGTGTGTGTGTTGAGGAATATAGTGGTATATGTGTGTGTGTTGTGGAAATAGTGTATTATGTGTGTGTTGTGGAAGTTAGTGTGATTATGTGTGTGTTGTGGAAAATATAGTGTTATATGTGTGTGTTGTGGAATATAGTGTTAATGGGTGTGTGTTGTGGGCTATAGTGTTATTATGTGTGTTGTTGGGGAATATAGTGTTATTATTGTGTGTGTTGTGGAGTATAGTGTTATTATGTGTGTGTTGTGGAGTATAGTGGTATTATGTGTGTGTTGTGGAATAGTGTTATATGTGTGTGTTGGGCTATAGTGTTATTATGATGTGTGTTGTGGAATATAGTGTTATTATGTGTGATGTTGTTGGCATATAGTGTTATTGTGTGTGTTGTGGAATATAGTTTATTATGTGTGTGTTGTGGAACTATAGGGTTATTATGTTGTGTGTTGTGGAATATCGTGTTATTGTGGGTGTGTGTGTGGAATATAGTGTTATTATGTGTGTGTTGTGGAATTTAGTGTTTTTGCTGTGTGTGTTGAAAGGGAATATAGTGTATTATGTGTGTGTGTGTGAATATAGTGTATATGTGGGTGTGTGGAATATAGTGTGATGATGTGATGTGTGGAAATATAGTGTGATTATTGGTTGTGTTGTGGAATATAGTGTTATTGTGTGTGTTGTGGAATATAGTGTTAGTATGTGGTGTGTGGAAATAGAGTGGTATGATGTGTGTGTTGTGGAAGATAGGGTTTTATTATGTGGTGTGTTGTGGAATATAGTGTTATTATGTTGTAGTGTTGTGGAAATATAGTTGTTATTATGTGGTGTGTTGTGGAATCTAGTGTATTAGTGTGTGTGGTGTGGAATATAGTGTATTATGTGTGTGTGTTGTGGAAGATAGTTATTATGTGGGTGGGTTGTTGTGGAAGATAGTGTTATTATGTGTGTGTTGTGGAAAATATAGTGTTTATGGGGTGTGGTGTGGAATATAGTGTTATTATGTGGTGTGTTGTGGAATATAGTGTTAGTATGTGTGGGTGTGTTGGGACTTAGTGTTATTGTGGTGTGTGTGTGGGAATCTAGTGTATTATGGTGTGTGTGGAATATAGTGTATTATGTGTGTGTGTTGTGGATATAGTGTATTAGGTGTGTGTTGTGGAATATAGTGTTATTATGTGTGTGTTGTGGAATATAGTGTATTATGTGTGTGTTGTGGAATTATAGTGTATTATGTGGTGTGTGGTGTGGAATATAGTGTTATTTATGTGTGTGTGTTGTGGAATATAGTGTTATATGTGTGGTGGTTGTGGGATATAGTGTTATTATGTGTGTGTTGTGGAATATTAGTGTTATGTGTGTGTGTGGAATATAGTGTTATAGGTGTGTGTGTGTGGTGCGAAATATAGTGCTATTATGTGTGTTGTTGTGGAATATGTTGTTATTATGTGGTAGAGGTGTGTTGTGGCATATAGTGTTATAGGTGTGTGTGTGGAATATAGTGTTTATGTGGGTGTATGTGTTGTGGAATATAGTGTTATTATGTGTGTGTTGTGTGGGATATAGTGTTATTATGTGTTGGGGTTGTTGTGGAATATCTTGTTTATGTGTGTGTGGTGTGGAATGATAGTGTTATTATGTGGGTGTGTTGAGGAGATAGTGTTATTATGTTGTGTGTTGTGGAATCTGTGTTATTAGTGTGTGTGTTGCTGGAATATAGTGTTTATTATGTGTGTGTTGGGAATATAGTGTTATTATGTGTGTTGTTGTGGAATATAGTGTGATTATGTGTGGTGTGTTGTGGAATATAGTGTTATTCTGTGTGTGTTGTGAATATAGTGTTAGTATGGTGATGAGTGTGTGGAGGAGTATAGTGTTATTAGTGTGTGGTTGTGGAGTATAGTGTTCTATGTGTGTGTTGTGGAATATAGTGTTATTATGGGTGTGTGTGGAATATAGTGTTTATGTGTGTGTTGTGGAATATAGTGGTATTATGTGTGTGTTTGGGATATAGGGTTATTGTGTGTGTTTGTGGAATTATAGTGTGAATGTGTGTGTTGTGGAATATAGTGTTATTCTGTGTGTGTGTTGTTGGGAATATAGTGTTATTGTTGTGTGTTTGTGGAATATAGTGTTATTATGTGTGTGTTGTGGAATATAGTGTTAGTATGTGTGTGTGTTGTGGAATTATCGTGTTATTATGTGGTGTGTGGTGGAACTATAGTGTCTCTTGGGGTGTTGGGACTATAGTGTATTATGTGTGTGTTGTGGAATATAGTGTTATTATGTGTGTGTGTGAATATGAGTGTTATTGTGGTTGTTGTGGAATATAGTGTTATTATGTGTGTGTTGTGGAATATGTGATTTATGTGTATGTTGTCGGATATAGTGTCTTATGTGTGTGTGTGAGCGTTATAGTGTTATATGTGTGGTGTTGTGGAATATAGTGTTATTAGTGTGTGGGTTGTGGACTAAAGTGTTCTTATGTGTGTGGTTTGGAATATAGTGTTCTTATGTGTGTGTGGTGGGAATAATATAGTGTTCTTATGGGTGTGTTGTGGAATATAGGGTTATTATGTGTGGTGTTGTGGAAATTAGAGTGTTATATGTGTGTGTTGTGGAATATAGGGTTATTATGTGTGTGTGGTTGTGGGAATATAGTGTTATTATGGGTGTGTTGTGGAAATATAGTGCTTATTACCGGAATGTGTTACGTAATGAAGACACCACCTAATTTCATGTAAGGCAAAGGCGAATTAGGCCCGAGCTTAGTAACAAATGTAAATCATTAGTGGTATTTGCATAGTAATGAAGAAAACACTTTTAGGGTTTTCTTTGGTTTTTTCTGGTCTGTCTTGGTGTTTTTTCATTCGCTTGGAATTACGTTTTCGACTTTGATCGTTGTTTGTTCTAATAACAATTTGGTACATTCTAAAGACTGGAGAAATGTAATATACGTTATTGTACAACGAACCAATCAAATGTTGGTACCTACGGCCACGAAATTATAGAGGTTATTTATTTTGCTCTGTCTGTGTATCCATCATGTTGAGTTTGTCTATACACAAGATATCTCACAAAGTTATGAACTGATGTTCGCAAGATTTGGTGGGCAGATAGGATATACGCCAAGGAAGAGAGGACGGGAATTCAATTTAGGAGGCGAATCAGTAGAGAAGCATACCTCCGTGCTGCGTAGGTGAAATATATTGCCCTGCGATCCCAAAGTGCCCCTTGCAGCAAATATCGTCCTCTTATTATTATTAAGGACGATATGGGTTGTTTTTTCTAGACCCCCTTCTGCCCTCGTGCTTAGCCACATTAGTTTGCAAATGTTCAAGACTGTTTTGCTACCAGTAGTTTGTCGATTTTAAGACCTTTCGAACCATGTCTTTGTCAATAGTAAGACCATTCGTGCCATTTAGGTGACATTTTTTTCCTGGCGAGCGATAGCGAGCCTGTAATTTTGGAGGAAGCGGACTTCGGCCGGGAAATTTTTCTGCCTAAAAATATACAAATTTATCTCGAAGGGGGATCTAATGGATGGTGTTTTAGGTTTTGTTGGAGGTTCTAGGGAGGACAACTGGAAAAATAATAAAATACATGAAAAACGGACCAAAATGTGAACCATACCTCCTTAAGCTACACAACATGCACACTATAAATATCTCAAAAACAATGGAAAAATTTTCGCGAACAATATATTTGCTAATCCAGAAATATTAATCCAGGGATTATAACAGATAACAGAAGGTTAAAATATTCGCACACGGATTAACGCTATCCAGTGCGACGTCTTGGGGGGATTATTTTTGATTTTGGTTTAAGTATTGGTCACAGGGTTATCATTGCTGCCGTTATTGTATAGGAATGTGGTCCTCCAGGTTGCCCTCTAGACAAACCAATATTAACATGTATATATACTGTATATACAGTATATATATATATAGTTATATAGATATATATATACTGTTTATATTATATATATCTATATTACGTTTTATTTTATTTATTTTTTATTTATTTGTTTATTGTGTAGTGTTCCTCCCTAGAACGTCTACAATAAAATTTGTATGATTACATTTGTAAAACAAAAACAAACCTATAGCAAAATTTCCCAGCCGAAGGCCAGTTAATATTAAATTACAGGCTCGATCTAAAACGCTCGTCAGGAACAAAATCGACCAACAACCTAAATTGTACAAAATGGTCTAAATATTGACAAAGAAATGGGGGGCCATAGGTCTTTCAAATCGCCACAACTAATGGGAACGAACGTCCCTATAAAATTTCAAAATAGGGCTAAAAATGAGGAGAAGGGATGACAGAAAAACAAACCTACCCCTTAACCCCTTCTGTACCGGACGACGTCTTTGTTAGCGTTTATTCTGGCTATTATTGGACGATCTTATTCAGATTGGCAAAAATGGCCTCCAGCACATCCTTCTTAAACGGCACAAAATCGTCTATAATATAGTTGAAATATCATTATAATGACGTCGCCGGTAAAGAAGGGGTTAAGGGGAGGATTTTCCACTTGAGAGATTTTGGTCTTGACCCCTTTCTCTCTCATGTTTGGCCAGCCACATTGATTTTGAGATTTTTAAGACGTTTGCCCATTAGTGTTGAATGATTTTGCAGACTTTCAATCAAACCCCATTTTCTTCTCAAATTTTAAGACCTTTAGTGCCATTTAGGTTTCGATTCTTTTTCCTGGCGAGCGACAGCGAGCCTGAAATTGAAGAGGAACCGGCTCTTCGACCGGGACACTTTTTCTACCGAAAAATTTACACATTTATATCGTATAAGGAGGGTCTTGTGGGTGATTTTTTAAGTTTTGATGGAGGTTTAGCGAGCCAAACTAAACCCAAACCCTTCCTTAAACCATCGAGTCCGAAAATCAGTAAAGTTTTTGCTGCCACAATACCGTATGGACTCTTCTAAGGGGAGATTTCCACTTGAGGGATGTTTTTGTCTTTATCTCTTTCATTTCTTCCTCATGTTTAGCCCCCATTGTGTGCTTTTTGAGTTTTTATAAGATGCGCACCCCCCCCATTAGTTTGGCGATTTTAAGAAACGTTCGAGCCGATTGCTGTCACATTTTAAGACCTTTCGTACCATTTAGGTGGCGATTTTTTCCCTGTGCGGAGGCGATAGCGAGTCCTGTAATTTAAGAGGGAACCGGCCTTCGGCCGGGACATTTTTCTACCGAAAAATGTACAAATTTATCTTGAAAGGGGGTCAAGGGGAGTGTTAATTTTAAGCTTGATGGAGGTCTAGGGAATAAACTAGATACCTCCCCTTCAAGTCATCCCACTGCGGGAGTATTCACAATAAAGCGACGGTCTAAACGGCATCAGCTCCGAGGTATAAAGAACGACCAAGTACTTCACTGGGTACCCGGCCGACACTCTGTTATGGTGGGTAGCCGGGGAGATACAAGTCATTTACCAGTGTACCAGTTTGGGTAAGAGATATTATGGTTGGGGTGGGAGGGAGGGAGGGAGCAATCGGGGGGGGGGGAGGGAGGGAGGGAGGGAGGGAGGGAGGGAGAGGAGAAGGGAGAGGGAGAGGGAGAGAGAGGAGAGGGAGTGAGAGGAGAGAGATGTGAGTGAGTGGAGGAGTGAAAGAAGAGAGAGGCGAGGGTTTACATAGTTGACATAGATTACATTGGCCACACAGACCTTAACGATCTAAACAAGGTGGCAGGACTTAATTCTAGTAGAAGTATGGCATATTGCCCCCCGATATAAAACGAAAGTTGAAGGAGAGGATAGAAAAGAGGAGAGCGAGAGAGAGAGAGAGGACCACGGAGAGCGAAGAGAAGAGAGAGGAGAGAGAGAGAGAGCCGGAGAGAGGGGAGGAGAGAGAGAGAGAGAGAGAGAGAGAGAGAGCGAGAACGATGAGAGAGAGAGGGATGTGGGTAAACTATAGTAAACAAAACATTATAATTAAAGAATAGTGAGAGGGACGAGAAAGGAAGGGAATCAGCAAGGGAGAATCAAGCAAGGGAGAACAGAAGAACAAGTAGGAAGAGAGGGCAAGGAAGAGGATCCGAGAAGGGTAGAAGAAACGAAAACGACGGCGGAAGGAAGGAATCAGACTAATTAGGGATAGAAGGATGAAGAGAAGGATGGAAGAAAAGGGAGAGGCCTAAGATCGGAGGTGGGTAGAAGGAGGATGGGAAGGAAGGAAGAGAATCGGAAAGGCTAGATGGAGGTAAGGAAAGGAAGGAAGAGATCCGGAGAAAGGAAGAGTGAGATAGGAAGAGAAGGAAGGAGGAGACCGGAGGAGAAGGAATTAGAGGGAGGAAGAGACAAGGAATGGCATAAGAAGGAGGAAGGGAAGGAAGGGAAGAAAGAAACAGTGAAGGGTAGGAAGAAAAGGACCATCAGGTAACGAGTGGAATAGAAAACTAGTAGATTTGTGTTATTCGTTGTGGAACGGGAAGTGGGTTAAAGGGAAGAACACACCGAGGGAAGGAAAGATATGAAGGGAAAATAGGAGGCTAAGAAGGAAGAGAAGGGAATGAGATAGAGAGGAACGTTATAGAAGGCAAATATACGAGATAAAGGATGAAGGTAAAGAGGGTAGAGAAGATGTGGGAAGGGAGCAACAAACAAGAGGAGAGGGAGAAGGAAAGTGATGGAAGAGGAGAGGGAGAGGAAGGAAGGGGGAGGTGGGGGGGAGGAGAGGAGAGGTAGGGTGAGGGAGGAGGTGGAAAAAGAGAAGGGAGAGAGGAGGAAAAGGGGTTGAAGATAGGGATAACGAAGATGGGAGAAAGCAGAGAGGAAGGTAAGAAGGGGGGTGAGGGGAGGCGGAAAGACGGGGCGAGGCAGGGAGAGAAATTAGGATCCTACTACCTCCAGTCTTGCAGGTAGACATGGTATCAAGGGAGCAATTTCACTCTCCCTCCCTCCCTCACTCGAGCATCCCATACCTTTACCGCTCTGCTCCCTTCTGCTTCCCTCCCAGACACAGCTTAACGGAACCAGTCGCGCGATAGACAGCACCATACCAGATAACTTCGCTCTATTTCCCCCCGCCCTTCCTAGAACCTCCCGATCCCTCTCTTGTCTGCCTCCCCACAGTAAATCACCCAACCCCCTTCTCTCCACAAACATAACCTCGCCCATCCCCTCCTCTAAGCCTCTCCTCTCGTACTCACCCTTCCCTCCCTCTCTATTGTGTCTCCCCCTCCCACCACTTCCCTCCTCACCTCTGCACCGCCTCTTACCCTCTCTCTCCCCTTCCGTACTATAAACTGTGCCAACCAGCCCCATTTTGCCAGCCACTTAACATTGGAGTGTCACAGAGCCGTCCCCTTCCGGTTGATATTATGTGGTGGGCTCGGGGGGGGCGGGGGGCGGGGGGGGGAGGGGGGCGGGGAGGCTTGGTTTGTTTGGAAGAGTCTTGGGGGGGGTTTAAAAAAGGGGGGGTTGTGTTTGTGTGTGGGAGTCTGTGCATAGGTTGTTGGTGTATGTGAGTCTGTATATGCGAGTGTAAGTGAGAGAGGATTTTGTGCACGGTTGGGTTGTGTTGAGAGCGGGTGTATATGAGAGTGTGAATATAGTGTGTGCGTGATAGAGAGAAGAAGTTTGAGTTTGTGCATATTATGTGTGTGTGTTGTGTGGTGTGTGTTGTGTGCTGTGTATGGGTATTTTGGCCTGATTAGCGTTAAGATTCGCCTTACATCAGCTTTGATAATGAAACAGAAGTAATCCGGTATTTGATCATTTCGAGAATATCAATGTTTTCATATACTGTATAGGCTACAGTATGTACAGTATACTGTATATACGTGTATATAGTATATTATATATATAGCTATATATATAGATTGAGTAATATAGAAGAATCGATTAGAAAGATATGAAGTTCTTCATGGGCCACAAAATCAGTCCAAGCTTCATTAATCGGTAATGTTTTAATAATTAGTATGTTCTCTCCACCAACCAACGTTTAAACTCCTAAACTCGATGAATGAAATTAAAGACCAAAACAGGTGGCAGTCCGGGGATTCGACAACCCAGGACGCTCACACCGGAAATCATACAACTTATGCATTGCGCCACGAAGACAGTTTTCAATGTCACGTTATGGTATAATTTATTGGCTCTGTCCTCATTTGGAATCTAGACAGTACATCAAATAACCAACTTAGAAGGATTTCCAGCGAGAAAAAATAAGTCATAAGACTAGGAACTAAGGAAGCCCTATATTAATTGACGAGAGCTAAGAGGAGGTATCAAATTTAAATGGACTCTTGATAATGAGTTGGATGTTAGCGAGTACTCAAACGGTAGGTCATTCCATTATGATCAAAATTAGTAAGGGAATGCGAAGGAAATGTCCAATAATGGAAAACCAAGTGTATAATCTATTGCACAGTAATGAAAAACAGTAATGTCACCTACAAATGAATTAAATAAAAGTAGTGCATATATTGTATCTTGAGTATCATTGACGTTAGAAGACGGATACAGCAAAACTTTATATAGAGATGTAGGCTAATTCATTCAGTGGACAACCATGTGTGATTTTGTACTCCTTTTCCTTATGGTTCTTGGTTCGTCACTTTCACCACAATTCATTGATCGTGTTATATTACTTATTCAAACAACCAGGGTAACATCACACAGCTCGTCTTCAAGTCATCATAAACCATTTCCACTTAGATTTGGATATAAGCATTACAAATGTTGGAATACTATAATCAAAACACCTCAAAATAAACTGTTTTCCATTATTCGGTTTCATCACTTTCCTACAATGCGATTTGTGTCTTCGTGGGCGGCAATGCATAAGAGTGTTGAGTTTTTCCGGTGTGAGCGTCCTGGGGTTCGAACTCCACGGACTGCCACATTTGTTGTGTAATATTTCGTTAATCGATTTTAGTAGTAGAAGTTTGGTTGTTGGCTAAAACAGACATAATAATAGTACTTATCAAACAACAATGATCACACACAGCCAATTTATATTAACCATACACTTAGTTTGGGTGATTGAGTATGCACATGTTGACAACCATATACATTACCTTCACATAGTTTTTCCCTTACTTATGTGTTTCTACGTCTGTACTAATCTGTTGGTGTATAGTACTAATCCTGCGGATTCTGTAACTAATCCTGTTTTGTATAGTAACTAATCCTGTCGTGGGGTGTTATAGTACTAATCCTCTGGCCGTGTATGTCTAATCCTGTCGTGTATAGGGCTAATCTGTCGTGTAGTTAGTACTATCCTGTCGTGTCTTAGTACTCATGCTGTCGTGTATAGTAACTATCCGGTCGTGTATGTATACTAATCCTCAGTCGTGTATTAGTTACTAATCCTGTCGTGTATAGACTACTATCAAACATCAGTAGTCACAAAGCCAGGCCTAATCCACATTAAGGGGAGATATCCACTTAAGGGATTGTTTTTCTCGGACTCCTTTCGCCCTCATGTTTAGCCCCATTGGTTTTTGCCTAATGTTAAGACGTTCAGCGCCCCCAATTATTTGACGATTTTAAGAGAACTTTCAACCCCTTTCCTGTCAATTTTAAGACTTTCCGTGGCCATTTTAGGAGTCGATGATTTTATTCCCTGGCGAGCGATAGGCGAGCCTGTTATTTAAGAGGAAACACGGCTTTCAGCCGGGACATTTTTCTACCGAAAAAATGTACCAAATTTATTCTTGAAAGGGACTCAAGGGTGGCGGTTGTATCTTAAAGCGTTTACGGATATCTACGGCCCAAACTAAAAACCTCGCCCTTAAAACGTCCACATACATCATAACTCCACATGACAACTCCCATACACAATACTCCACATTACACTCCACATCCATCATACTCCACATTAAACAACTCAACTACATCATACGCGCACATTAACAACAATCCATCAGACACATACGCCACATCTACCCACATTAACAATCCACCAACATCATACTCAACATACATCATACTCCACATTAACAACTCTCCACACCTACATCATAATCCACAATTAACAACTCCGAACATACATCATACTCTTAGTTTTGTGCCTTTTGAGTTCTTTGCAGATGTTTAAAACGCTATAGATCAATACCTTTCAAACCATACTGTAACGGTGACGTCCTCTTAATTCATGTTGGCAAAACTCTTCGATGCTCATATTGAAGTGTAGGAAGGACCGTTTTAAACCATGAAACAGGCTACCAAAACTATCTCACTTAATCCTTTTGAGTTTAACACAGGTTCCTTCCCAAAGCTGAAGGAAATCGTCAAATAAGTTGCCCCGATTATAATGAAAAATGGACGTCGCCAGTACAGAGTGAGTACGTATTCATACACTTCTTATAATGATGAGAAATTATAACATGGTGGAAAACGGTTTAATGGTAAAGACACGACAGTTTTTACACACTCCTTCTCTGGAGGCATATCAACTTCATCTAAGCAGGGATGGTTATTTCGTTATTGGGCCCCACCCTCTACCTCATGTTTAGCCCATTAGTTCTGAGATTTTAAAGACGTTCCTCCATCAGTTTGTGGATTCTAAGATCTTTCGCCCCAATTTTGTAGCCAGTATTAAACGACTTTTCATGCAACTTAGGTAGTCGATTTTTTTCCTGGCAAGCGTGGCGAGCCTGTAAGTTTAAGAGGAAACGGCCATCGGCAGGGACATTTGTCTATCGAAAAAAAGGACACACATTTATAGTTCTTGGAGAGTGTTCTTAAACTTTATTGGAGGTCCTAAGGGAGGGGAAACTAAAGAAAAACAACCTAATAATAACTTAATAAGTTTAAAATATACAATAAGAAATAAACCCAAACTCAACTCAAGTAAACTCAACTCAAGTAAACTCAACTCAAGTAAGGACCTCAAACTCAAGTAACTCAACCTCAAGCAGCAATTAAACCAAGTAACTCAAATCCAAAGTATCTCAACTCAAGCAAACTCTCACTCAAGTCAACTCAATCCATAGTAAATCAACTCAAAGGCACCCAATACAATCCCAAGTAACATCAACTCACGTAACTCAACTCAACGTACAGCACTCAGCACTGCAAGCAACAACTCCAAACTCAAGAAACTAACGCAACGCAGTAACTCAACTCAAGTAATCACTCACTACATCCACAATTGTCTGTACGCTCTATCATATACATCATAAGTGGTTAATATCGCCCGAGGTATAATTTATGATTCGTCTGGTATGTATAAAGTATGTATCACTCTGCCATGATCTGACCCCCACCCCCCCCCCCCCACCCCCCCCCCTTACCTGTAAAGCTAATTTTGTTCTTGCAGGTTTTACCTGTTTCTCACTCAGCCAATCACTAACGCTAACGGTTATGGGAAGTTTTTTTTTTTCTGCGCCCCCTTCTCCATAACTATTTAGCCCCATTAGTCTTTACATTTATAATGACGCACTCCCAGTTCCCATTATAGGCCATTTAAGACCTTTCACTCCTTTGCCAATATTAAGACTTCGTGCCATTATGGTGTCGATTTTTCCTGGCAAGCGTATAGCGAGCCCTGTGAATTAGGAGGATATGGCCTTCGGCCATGACAGTTTTCTAGCGAAAAATTTACACATTTATCTCGAGGGGGTGTGCTTGGGGTGTGGTTTTATTATGCTTGATGGAGGGCTAGGGAGCAACAATACCACTGCCCCTACAAAACCCTCAATCTGATGCTGATACTATTATTATATTGAATGGGTATTGAATGGGGAGTGAATGGGTATTGAATGGTTATTGAATTGGGTATCTTGAATGCGGTATCGGACAAAGTTGTTGCAGGTAGTTTACGAATCACCTTCTTCGGCATCAAAATAGTTAATAATGATTACACATGAACTCTCTCACTCCGATTACCTCTTTCGTTATAAGTATATACAACGTGTAGGTCGCTAAAAATTATACTGAATTGGGTGTTATGAAAGGAGAGAGAGATTTTACCATAGATACAATGACCACCACAACATACCTTACGAATCCCAGATAGGGTGTCAAGGACTTATTGTAGTACAGATACTAGGAAGAGCGAGAGAGAGAGGAAGCGTAGGATAGATAGGAGGATGAGAGAGAGAGAGAGAGAGAGAGAGAGAGAGAGAGAGTAAGAGCAGTGAGCCGGAGTGACAGTGAGGTAGTACAAAGGAGTACAAAGGAGTACAAAGGAAATCAAGCAACAACAGATCCAGTGACCCTTCTAGGTTGCTTGTTCCCTCCAAAAACACTGTAGGATCACGTGTCCAAACAGTGGTTTAGATGTGGGTAAGGGAAACATTGGACAAGGGAATTTACTGACCTGGAACTAATGTCCGTGGCAGGATTAGGAAGTTAGTAGGGGAAAGATGGGTAGTAAGCTGAGGGGGGGATAAAATACAAGTTATTCATTTACAAACGATGCAGTCAAGTCGCGGGGTTTGATGCGAGTAAGCTATATTTGTCTAGGCGGGAGTTTAAATGAATCAACGTGATTGCAGTCTATAACGTTTCGGGGAAGCCCATTCCACAAGTTGACAACTCGATTGAAGAAGAAATTCGGTTAGATTCCGTGCGAAGTTAAAAAGATTTACCCAATAATTTGGCAACCGTTCCGTTTCCCCCCCGCGGTGTAATTAGATTTGTGCGATAGTGAAGTACTTACGTACAGTTCATATTGGCGATTGCCTTTGATGATTTTGAACACTTTGAATTAAGTCGCCTCTTAAATCTGCGCTGGGTTAAAGGAAATAGATTTAATTCTCTAAGACGCTCTTCGTATGGTTTGTTCTTTAGGCTAGGTAACATTTTGGTAACTCTACGTTGAACTCGTTCTAGCTTGTTTATATCTTTTTGGGGATAAGGGCACCAGGATTGAACGCAGTATTCCAGAAGAGGGCGAGGACTAAAGGAATTGTTAAAGGGTTAGGATAACTTCTTTTGGATTTTATGCTCAAATGACCTGCCTATCAAAGCCAATTATTTTTGTTTGGCCTTCTTAACAACTTCTGAACAGGGTTGCAGCTCGGTTTTAGGTTACTCGCTATTGTTTACTCCCAGATCGGTTTCATCTGTTTACATTCTTAAGCTGAGTGCCATTCATCGAAATAGTTTGCTTTCTCATTTAAGGTATCCGATATGTAGTACTTTACATTTACGCCGCATTGAAACTCATTTGCCAAATTTGGGCCCAACATGAACAAATTTATCTAGATTGTGTTGCATATCTGTCAAACTTGTTCTTTCGAGAGTACGCTATTTTGCAATTTTTGTAATCGTCAGCAAAGTTGAGATTGTACAGGTGAGCACCCTTCATCTATGTCGTGTGATGGTAAATTAGAAAGAGAATTGGTCCTAGTACCGATCCCTGGGTACCCCGCTACTTACATTGGGCCATTTTGATGCCTTACCGTTTTATGTACTTACTCTTTGCTTTTCTGTCGCTGAGGGCCAATGTTCTATCCAGTTCAACACACCGTCTGGTATTCCATGCGCTTGTAGGTTTAGCAGTAAACGGTTGTGGGGAACTTTGTCAAAGGCCTTTTTGAAAATCAAGGGTATATAATCTCTACAGCTTTACTCTCATCTCGTAGAGGTTTGGAAGGTATATCGTGCGAAGAAGTCTAAAAGAGGTTGTTAAACAGGAACGTTTTTTACAAAAGCCGTGGTTGAGTATCTTCTAAGTATGTTCAGTTTCCCTCTACATGATTGTACGAGTCTGTCTCGTATGGACAGTTTCTAGCATTTTACAACTACAACACTGAGAGTGTAAAGCTAATTGGACGATAGTTACTGGATAGGGATTTGCTGGCCTTTTTTGAATAATCGGTGTTACGTTGGCTAGCTTCCACTGAAGCGGGCAGAGTTCCAGACCTGCAAAGGACTTTATTGCAATAGTAATGTACAAGGTGGTTTAGAGAGCTCATCCTTTAGCGTTCCTTTAGAAACTCTAGGCGAGCATTTGTATGCAGGTCCAGGCGTTTTATTATTACCTTGAGTTTTATCTAAACAATTCAATACTTCTCTCTCTGTAACGGTGATATTGCTTAAAACATCTGAATTATCAATCTGAAAGCGGCGATGGTGTAGGGATATCACTGAGGGTCTTCTGTTGGAAAAACTGATGCAAAAGAAGGTATGAGGGCAATTACTCATTTGTTCTCTCAGCTTTTTGCGGTGGTATCTTATCTACATTTTCATCGACCTAAACGGTCCAACAGTTGGAAGTAACTACTTTTTTCTTTCTGATATAACTATAGAAGTTCTTTGCGGGTTTGTTTTAACTTTGATTCGCAATATGTAACTCTAAGGTCCTTTTTACTTTGTTAATTAACTTGTTGGCTTTGCGTCGTAGCTCTAAACAAATTTTCAGCCGTTCTTCGTCATTTTGTGAGGATTTTAATCTATCATTAGCAAATTTTTTAGCAAGCAGGCAGTTTGAATATCTTATATCTTTTATTTCCACCATTTGGGCTTATTATTATGGCCTGGACGCCGAGTTTTCGATGGTTATGCAGTCTTGCACTGCTTTTAGGTAAAGTGGCTTCGAATAACTTCCAAGGGGGGGGAAAAAAAAATGTATTTATGTCGTTATTGTGACTTTAAAAAGCCTCCAGTCAGGTTCTTTAAACATAGCTCCTAAGTTTATGGAAGTTTGCTTAAGGGAGGTGAGGTCGAGGGGGGGGGGGGGGGGGGGGGGGACGGGGGGGGGGGGGGGGGGGGGGGGAGGGGTTGGGGGGGGGGGGGGTGGGGGGGGGGGGGGGGGTGGGGGGGGGGGGGGGGGGGGGGGGGGGGGGGGGGGGGGGGGGGGGGGGGGGGGGGGGGGGGGGGGGGGGGGACCGGCCCGACCGACCGACCGACCGACCGACCGACCCCGCTCTAGCTGTCCTATAATGGCGCCACTTATTTGTGAAGGAAACAAACCGGATTACCGGGCATTACGGAAATGAATCCTGAGATGGCGCACGTCACTCGCCCGACCGTCCGGACCACCAGACGAGGGCGAAGGGGTGGGGGGGAGAGAGAGAGAGAGAGAAAGAGGGGGTGGGGGAGGGAGAGAGAGTGTGAGTGTGTGAGGGACAGTGAGGGGAGGGAGGAGTATGAGATAGAGAAAGGGGAGAGAGAGAGAGAGAGAGAGAGAGAGAGAGAGAGAGAGAGAGAGAGAGAGAGAGAGAGGGGGGGGGGGGAGAGAGAGAGAGAGAGAGAGTGAATCAAGCGAGGCAATAGGACCTTTCTTTCGTCTCATTTTACTTCCAATCTTGGCAACAATTCACTCCTATCACTCACCTTCCATTGTTAAACACCCATTCTTCCCCGTACTGTCAACCCCTTGTGTACAGGCAATGTTTTTGTCACTTTATTCTGGCTACTATTAGAAGATTTGATTTAGTTTAAGAAAGGGGCCTTCGGCAATTAATAGTCCTCGAACTATCTCACTTAGGATCACATGCTTTCATTAATTGTCCTCGAACTATCTCACTTAGGATCACATGCTTTCATTAATTTTCCTCGAACTGTCTCACTTAGGATCACATGCTTTCATTAATAGTCCTCGAACTATCTCACTTAGGATCACATGCTTTCATTAATAGTCCTCGAACTATCTCACTTAGGATCACATGCTTTCATTAATAGTCCTCGAACTTATCTCACTTTAGGATTTCAACATGCTTTCATTAATAGTCCTCGAACTATCTCACTTAGGATCACATGCTTTCATTAATAGTCCTCGAACTATCTCACTTAGGATCACATGCTTTCATTAATAGTCCTCGAACTATCTCACTTAGGATCACAATGCTGGCTGTCATTAGTGCAGTTGGGGAAGGGGTGTATTGGGGGGGTCTGGTGGTTGTTTTGGTGTTGGGAGTGAAATTAATATATTTGGTTAACCCTTTTCACTACCACAGATCCTTCTTAAGGGGAGATATTTAGTTTGTTCCCTAGACCTCCATCAACCTTAACATTACACCCCCTTGAGTTCCTTTCAAGATAAATTTGTACATTTTTCGGTAGAAAAATGTCCCGGCCAAAGGCTGGCGTCCGCTTTAAATTACAGGCTCGCTATCGCTCGCCAGGATAAAATAGACACCTGAATTGCACGAAAGGTCTTAATATGGGGTGAAAGTTCTTAAAATCGCTAAACTAATGGGACAAACGTTTTATAATATCAAAAGCAATGGGGCTAAACATGAGGGAGAAAGGGGTCAAGAAAACAATCCCTCAAGTGGAGACCTCCCCTTAACCTAGTCTGTTTCTTCTCAACTGGCGGTATTTTGAAATATTCCTATCAAGTTTTCTCCGATATTTTGAAGATTTTGCAGTGAAATATGGTGCTATGTAAACTTGGTCTTAATAGGATGGAGATACGTAGTAGTTTAATATTATTCCATCATGTATCTAGAAATAAGCTGCTAAGGGATTCAGTTTAACGTCAGCTCAAGAGAAACAGAGTATAGTGATATCCGTTTTTGAGGGGGCAGCAGGGGAGAAGATCAGTTTCCTCCAACTCTCTCAGCAGCGCCACCTCCAGACATTGTATTATTCCAGATGGCGCAGCAGGGGAGAAGATCAGTTTCCTCCATCTGCAACTCTCTCAGCAGCGCCACCTCCAGACATTGTATTATTCCAGATGGCGAGCGAGACAACGAGACACCAGCTTATTCGTGGTCTTACCTTCGTAGACCTAGGGTGCCTAGTTCAACTATACAGTTCAACTATACTCGGTTTCATTTCATCTGACGGTTAAGGGGAGGTTTTTAGTTGATTCCCTAGACTTCCATCAAGCTTAAAATTACTCCCCCTAGACCCCCTTTCAAGATTTTTTTGTACATTTTTCGGTAGAAAAATGTCCCGGCCGAAGGCCGGTTCCCCTTAAATTACAGGCTCGCTATCGCTCGACAGGAAAAAATCGACACCTAAATGGCACGAATGGTCTTAAAATTGACAGAAATGGGGCAAGGGGTCTTAAAATCGCCAAACTAATGGGGCGAACGTCTTAAAATCTCAAAAGCAATGGGGCTAGACATGAGGGAGAAAGGGGTCAAGAAAAAAAGTCCCTCAAGTGGAAATCTCCCCTTAATTGAATCATTTAGCAGCTAATATCTCGATACTTAGGGGGAAAATATGAAACTACCGGTACTATGTCTCTGCATCATATTAAGACCAAGTTTATATAATTAGCCACTTATTTCACTACAAACTCTTCAAAATAACTGAGAAATCTTGAGGGGAACTTTGCAATTTACTGTCAGTTGAAAGGAAACATAGTATAGTGGTTTGTTCGTGGCCCATTTCTGACTTCTCGAAGCCGCATTGCCATTGTTTTACTGTATCATCTCACAATCTGGGACACCTCTCTCTCTCAAACGCCACGCTAAAAATAAGCGTAACAACACACAACAGACGACCGTTCTATAACAGTAAAGGCTAATAATAAGCGTAGCAACACAACAGACGACCGTTCTATAACAGTAAAGGCTAATAATAAGCATAACACACAACAGACGACCGTTCTATAACAGTAAAGGCTAATAATAAGCATAACACACAACAGACGACCGTTCTATAACAGTAAAGGCCAATAATAAGCATAACACACAACAGACGACCGTTCTATAACAGTAAAGGCTAATAATAAGCATAGGAACACACAACAGACGACCGTTCTATAACAGTAAAGGCTAATAATAAGCATAACAACACACAACAGACGACCGTTCTATAACAGTAAAGGCTAATAATAAGCATAGCAACACAACAGACGACCGTTCTATAACAGTAAAGGCTAATAATAAGCATAACAACACAACAGATGACCGTTCTATAACAGTAAAGGCTAAAAATAAGCATAACAACACACAACAGACGACCGTTCTATAACAGTAAAGGCTAATAATAAGCATAACACACAACAGATGACCGTTCTATAACAGTAAAGGCTAATAATAAGCATAACACACAACAGACGACCGTTCTATAACAGTAAAGGCTAATAATAAGCATAACAACACACAACAGACGACCGTTCTATAACAGTAAAGGCTAAAAATAAGCATAACAAAACACACAACCGTTCTATAACCGTGAAGGTCGTGGTGCATGGTGGCTTCTGTTTGCCATGGTCCTCAACTCAACTTAATCGTCATGCAACATCTTTCATTGATCTATCTCGATGGCTGTAGACCTATTTGTGTAATGAAAACGAGAGTAATAAATAAAATATCCATGAATTTGATTCTTGTGTTTGCTGTACGGTAGTTGCTAATTGTAGTGTTACGATATGTTTTTGTTGGTGTTGCGTGGAGTGATGTCGTAGCTGTGAAGGTCGTAGCTTGCTTCTGTTTGTCATTACCGTCATGCAACAGGTGGTCCCGTCATGCAATATAATACAGTCTAACTCAGAAGTCAGGGCCCCACTTCGGTATCTCTATTGTTATAATTTTGGTATCGCTAGTTAAATTAAAATGGAGAACAAAAAGTTTAGCCTGCATCAACAGTGACTTTACCCGTTCAGTACCATTTCCGTCCTAACTACAATTCGACTATTTCATTCGGCTTAAATAGTACCGGTAATTAACAGGCTTCGAACTATCTCACTTAAACCTTTTTAACCTGCACAAAATCATCTAGTTTTATCTAGTTTACTATCGTTTTTATTATAATGTGTGTGTGTGTGCATTTGACTAATATCGCATTTTTCTTTTCAGGTAAGTTTGTCAGAGGTGTCCCTAACATAAGGACTATATGCGAGTACAGAATTAAAAAGAGTGAGAGTGAGAGAGAGAGAGAGAGAGAGAGAGAGAGAGAGCTACGTATACCGATCTTAATAACCCTCATAATTTCCTTAAATAATTATACCACCACTATACAATGTAGGCTAATTATGACTTGCCTTGTTTACGAAACTTATTATTTCAGTTGTATTTCACCCACAATTGATTATTTAAATACACCAGAGGAAATAGTTTTAAGATAATTGGAAAGCCCTTTAACTCACATGGCTCAAACCATTTCTTTTTTAATCGAGTAGTAAACCTATGGAATGGACTATCAGAGTGTACCAGGTTCATGTCTTGGCCACTGTACAGTTGTCCACATAAGTTTTGTTCTTTTCCGTGATCTTATACATAAGATCACGACGTGGAACACAACTTATATAGGCAACTGTACCTTCTGACCGCCCAAGCAAGGTCAGTGTTGGTGTGGATGTTTTAAACTAGGTCAACTCGGGTCGTGAGGGTAGTAGTGAAAGTGTTTGTGGGTGTAGTGTCTGCTCGTGGGGTGGTACTGAGGTTGTTTGTAGGGTACCGGTAGCCTATATAATTAAATGAGTGAACTTGTTTGAGAGAGTTAGGTCAGTGTAATGTTGTGTGAGAGAGAGAGAGAGGTAGAATGTATGATATATTGAATGAGTGAACTTGTTTGAGAGAGTTAGGTCAGTGTAATGTTGTGTGTGAGAGAGAGAGAGAGAGAGAGAGGTAGTATGTATGATATATTGAATGAGTGAACTTGTTTGAGAGAGTTAGGTCAGTGTAATGTTGTGTGTGAGAGAGAGAGAGAGGTAGTATGTATGATATATTGAATGGTTGAACTTGTTTGAGAGAGTTAGGTCAGTGTAATGTTGTGTGTGAGAGAGAGAGAGAGAGAGAGAGAGAGGTAGTATGTAAAGGGGGGTGGGTAAACCTCTCAGCTTTCTCTTCAAGGACCGATTAAATTAGTCGGACAATATTAAGTTAGACACGAGAGGGAGAAGCGCACGAAACACACCCCACACCTCCCTCCCCTTCCATCCCTCCTACCCTGCATCCGACCATCCCATTCCCTCCTCCAGCATCCCCCACGGCTAGATACCCCCCCGAAGCACCCCTGAAGCACCCCTAGTCCTCAGGATAGACAGTTAGAGAGGACGAAAACAGCGGAAAAGGCCGTTGCGTGAGGCTGGAGCGGGGTGGATTCCGACGCCCCTTCTTCTCCTTCTTACGCAGACGGCTCCGTAGTGTGGTGAAAAGAGCACTGTTTACCCGAGCCGGTCCCAGGTGATTTGTTAAACTCGCTAACGAGCAGTAATTGTCAAAACCTGGGCCGGGCGGAGGTACAAAGACTGCCTCCCCGAGCATTGAAGGAGTGGGGGGAGGAGGGACAGGAGTACACCAAGCTAGTTTATACTTTATGAAGAAGGGAGAATATATGCACCTCAGTATAATATATGCAGTGTAGTATAGATAGATAAGCAGATAGATAGATAGATAAACAAGCAGATATAGATAGATAAATATACAGTATACGTATATATATATATATATATATATATATATAAATATATATATATATATTAATATTCTGTGTCATATGAGAGAGAGAGAGAGAGAGATTGACTATGTTGTACTATCTTTTATCTTCCTTTAAAAGCATTTGTATTTCTTCATTTACTGTATATTAATATTCTGCGAGCTAGTGAATTTTATTGAGGTTTAAATGTCCTCCAACTACGTTGACGGATTCAATCGAGTTGTCAACTTGTGGAATGGGCTTCCCCGAGACGTTATAGGCTGCAACACCGTTGATTAATTTAAACTTCGCCTAGACAAATATCTTGCATCAAACCCGCGACTGACTGCGTTTGAAAATGAATAACTTTATTTTATCCCCCCCTCAGTTACTAACCCATCTGTCCCCTACTAACTTCCTGATCCTGCCACGGACATTAGTTCCAGGGCAGTAGTTCCCTTTCCAATGTTCCCTTACCCACTCCAAACCACTGTTTGGACAATTGATCCTCAGTGTTTTGGAGGACAAGCAGCCTAGAAGGGTCACCAGACCGGTTGTTGCTTGATTTCCTTTGTACTCCTTTGTACTACTACCACGAGGAGCTGTGGAGTGTACCAACACTATCTACTTTACTTTTAAGGGGAGATCTCCACTTGAGGTTTTTTTTCTTGACCACTTTCTCCCTCATGTTTAGCCCCATTGCTTTTGATATTATAAAACGTTTGCCCCATTAGTTTAGCGATTTTAAGAACTTTCACCCCATATTAAGACCTTTCATGCAATTCAGGTGTCGATTTTATCCTGGCGAGCGATAGCGAGCCTGTGATTTAAGAGGAACCGGCCTTTGGCCGGGAAATTTTTCTAACGAAAAATGTACAAATTTATCTTGAAAGGGACTCAAGGGGGTGTAATTTTAAGCTTGATGGAGGTCTAGGGAACAAACTAAATACCTCCCCTTAACCAATGGAAACTACTACCAGGTCAAAGGTCACTGTAAAAATCGTCAGAGCACATTACTCTGCACATGCTGACGGAGGTTTACACTCCACCGATAGCCTCCTAAATGGAATAACTTGTCTGGGCGCACATCCTATTGGCCCACCAAATTTCATAAACATCGGTTCATAACTTGTTGAGATATCTTGTTTACAGAAGAAAAACAAATGGTGGCAAAACATAACCTCCGTTGAACTTTGTTGGCGGAGAAAATAACAAACAAACTTAATCAATATCATGATTTAAGGGGAGATTTCCACTTGAGGGATTATTTTCTTGACTCCTCTCTCCCTCATGTTTAGCCCCATTACTCTTCTAATTTTAAAACGTTCGCCCCATTATTTTGACGATTTTAAGAACCTTCGATCCATTTCTGTCAATTTTAAGACCTTTCGTGCCATTTAGGTGTCGATTTTATCCTGGCGAGCGACAGCGAGCCTGTATTTTAAGAGGAACCGGCTTTCAGCCGGGACATTTTTCTACCGAAAAATGTACAAATTTATCTTGAAAGGGGCTCAAGGGGTGTAATCTTAAGCTTGGTGGATATCTAGGGACCAAACTAAAAACCTCCCCTTAAGTATCATACCTCTATAAACTTAAGTATCATACCTCTATAAACTTAAGCATCATACCTCTATAAACTTAAGCATCATACCTCTATAAACTTAAGCATCATACCTCTATAAACTTAAGCATCATACCTCTATAAACTTAAGCATCATACCTCTATAAACTTAAGCATCATACCTCTATAAACTTAAGTATAGACCTCTATAAACTTAAGTATCATACCTCTATAAACTTAAGTATCATACCTCTATAAACTTAAGTATCATACCTCTATAAACTTAAGTATCATACCTCTATAAACTTAAGTATCATACCTCTATAAACTTAAGTATCATACCTCTATAAACTTAAGTATCATACCTCTATAAACTTCGGTAACAAAACAGTGAAAAACAAGTAAAGTTGATACCTAACTAAGTAGTCCATGCATTTGACCGGCTGTCCTGCAACCTTATAACTAAGTAGTCCATGCATTTGACCGGCTGTCCTGCAACCTTATAACTAAGTAGTCCATGCATTTGACTGGCTGTCCTGCAACCTTATAACTAAGTAGTCCATGCATTTGACTGGCTGTCCTGCAACCTTATAACTAAGTAGTCCATGCATTTGACTGGCTGTCCTGCAACCTTATAACTAAGTAGTCCATGCATTTGACTGGCTGTCCTGCAACCTTATAACTAAGTAGTCCATGCATTTGACTGGCTGTCCTGCAACCTTATAAGAACGGAATAGACTTAAGGGGGGTGACCTGCTTTTTGTTATTTCTGTCCTTTTCTCTCTTTCTCTGGCTTGTTTGTATCCATTTGGCCCCATTCAGCCAACTATTTTAAGACGTTTATCCCCATCTAGGTGTTGATTTCGTCCTGGCGAGCGATAGCGAGCCAGCATTATATGAAGTTCTCCGGCTTTGCCGGAGAAATTTTTCTATCGAAAAATGTACAAATTTAGCCTGCTGTCTAACACAAATAAAAAATATGCTGGCTCGCTACCGCTCACCAGTAAGAAATTGACACCTGAATGGGGATAAACGTCTTAAAACAGTAGACTGAATGGGGCCAAATGGATACAAGCCAGAGGGGGGGGGGTCAGAGAAGAAAGAGAAAGAAGGAGGGGAAAAGGACAGAAATAACAAAAGCAGGTCACCCCCCTGAATAAGGGAGCTCAGGCGGTATTGTGCAGCATAATTTACTGGTTCGGCTCAATGGTTTAAGGAAGGGGTTTAGTTTGCTCTCCTAACCTCCACCAAACTTTAACAAAAAACACCCACAAGACCCCCCTTCGATATCAATTCGTACATTTTTCGGTAGGAAACAGTGATCCATGGTCCCAGATACAGGCAAGCAAGCAAGTGTGTGTGTGTGTGTGTGTGTGTGTGTGTGTGTGTGTGTGTGTGTGTGTGTGTGTGTGTTTAAAATGATACATATACAATGTGAGCGTTAAGAGTGTTACTTGTGCATATGTGTGTGTTTTAAGGGGAGGTTTTTAGTGTTTCCTAGACTTCCATCAAGCTTGAAATTACACCCCCTTGACCCCCTTTCAAGATAAATTTGTTTCATTTTTCGAAGTATGACAAAATTTCACACGGCCGCAAGCCGCCGGTTGTCCTCTTAAATTAAAGGCTCAACTATCACGCTCGCCAGGGAAAAAAAACAAATAAAAAAAAAAAAAAAAAAAAAAAAAAAAAAACGAGAACAAATAACTAAATGGCACGACATGGTCTTTAAAAGTGACCATAAATGGGGTGAAGTGTGTGTGCGGGGGTGGTGATTTGTTTGAAAATACGTTGATTAAACATCGCCACAACTACTAATTGGGGCGACACGTCTTAGAATAAATCTGCAAAGAAGCCCCATGGGGGCTAAACATGAGGGGGAGAAAGGAAAAAAGGGGGCGGTTTGGGTTACAAGAATAGAAAAAAAAATCCTCAAGTAGAAATCTCCCCTTAATCTTGTCTACAAATATCCAAAAATTGCCTTGCTTTTTTTCCGTAGATTTTATTTGAATGACTTACACACAAAAGAGGTAACGTTCCTGATTTGTTTGTTTTCCCACGTGTATATCGATTAAGGGAGCCCACCTCGCTTGTTTTCACTTTTTCTCCCTCTCTCTCTTTGGCTTGTATCCATTCGGCCCCATTTAGCCTACTGTTTTAAGACGTTTACCCCCATCCAGGCGTCAATATTTTCCTGGCGAAGCATGGGTAGCGTAGCCAGCTATTCATATATATTTTTGTTCTTGTTGACCAGGAAGGAAAAAGAATGTGCTAAAATTTAGTACATTTTTCGATAGATAAAATTTCTCCGGCGAAGCCGGAGTTTCTCCATCCAATGGGCTGGGCTCGCCTGATACGCTCGCACAGGGAAAAGAAATTCGGGACACTTGGATGTGGATAGGCTAAACGTCTTAAAACAGTTGGCTGAATGGGGCCAAATGGATACAAGCCAGGGACAGAGAAAAAGGGAGACAAATCGGTGACTCCCCTTAAGTTTGGGAATCAGGCCAATTCAGGCCCACTAGATACGAAATGCCAAGTACAAAAAGGCACACCCACAAACACACCCACACCTACCCAAACCCACACATACACACCCACACACACACACACACATAAACACACCCACACCCACACCCACAAACACACACCCACACCCACAAACACACACACAAACACACCCCCATACACACACTCACACCCACACACATAAACACACACACACACACACACAACACCAACACTCTATAATTTGAAAGGGCTGGAGGCGCATTTAAAAACTTGAATAAAAGAAAAATTTTAGTAAAAAATTAATCAGAGCCTCAGAAAGAAACGTTGTCTGCGAGAAGGCAAAGGAGAGACAAAGAAGGGGCCATTTTCTGAAAACAGATATAAGGAAGGAAAGAAAACGGGGAACACGAGTAGAAGCAAGAGAGGGGAGGGGAGCAAAGATTGTCAACATCTTTACCTTTTCTTTTCTCTCTCTCTCTCTCTCTCTCTCTCTCGCTAGCCCTCTACTCATATCGTCCTCTTCAATTCTCTAGCTATATCTCTCTCATTTCTGTATATATGCATAGGTATGTATTGTAGTGTGATGGGTATGTACACTGTTGCAGTATGTTATTACATATGTCAGGTATACATATTGTATTGTGTATGTGGTGTGTGGTAGTATCATTATAGCCTATAGTTTGTATAGGAACAGACTGCTAAGTTTTAAGGGACCTTGAGGGTCTGTGATGGTCTGGTTGTATCTATTGTAGGCTCTACTCTCTGCTCTCTCTCTCTTCTCTCTCTCGTACTCTCTCTCTCTCTCTCTCTCTCTCTCTCTCTCTCTCTCTCTCTCTCTCTCTCATTATTTGGGCAACTGCATACAACAACACAAACTTTATGTAGGATTTACAAATACATGATTTTAATAGTGCATATACTAATTAATTAGCTTCACAGAACGTATTGAAGGGAGAATGGGACGGAATGAAGGGACTCGAGTTCAAGAGAGGAGAGGAGAGGAGGAGATTTGAGGAGATGAGGAGTTGAAGAAAAGGAGGAAGCGGGGGAGAGCAGTGAGGACTTTTTTGGTGAGGAGATTGATGAGAATGGAGTGCGGGAGAGAGAGAGGACCGCGGTAGGATGCGAGCCCCCGAGGAGAGAGATTCGGGGCTGGGAGAGAAGAGAGATGAGGAGTACTTGTGTTGTGTGTTAAAACCAATTGAAGGGTATTACATAATTTTGTTCTTAGGGGGAATAATCTCTATCCAATGAAGAGATTTTTTTTGCAGGGGGAGCAAACAGAGCCAATTAAAAAAACCGTGGTGGACATAACACCCTTAACTTGCAACACCCCAATTCCCCTCATTTCCTTCCCCAAGGTTCGGACCCTTACATTAGTTTTCGCTCCTATCCTCTCTTCCTTCCTCCGGCTACTCTTTCTATCTTCTCTCTCTCTCTCTCTCTCTCTCTCTCTCTCTAATCTCTCTTCTCTCTCTCTCTCTCTCTCTCTCTGTCTCTCTCTCTCTCTCTCTCTTGTCTCTTCTCTCTTCTCTCTTCTCTTCTCTCTCTCTCCTTCTCCTCTCTCTCAGCTCTCTCTCTCTCTCTCTCTCTCGGTTCCTTATTCCACTCCCCTCCTTTTCCTTCTTTCCCCTCTTTCTTACCTCCAAACATCCCTATGCCTCCCATCCTTCCCTCTCATATCCTACTTCATCCCTATCCCTCCCTCTCTCTCCCCTTCCCTCCCATCCTCCTTCATCCCCATCCCTCCCTCCCTTATCCTTGTTCCCTCCCATTCTCGCCATCCTTCCCTCTCACATCCTCCTTTATCTCTACCCTTCCCTCATGTTCCTTCATCCCTATCCCTCCCTCTCTCACACGCCTTTCCCTCCCTCCCTCCCCCATCCTCTCCCCTCCCTACCTCCCCATCCTCTCCCCTCCCTACCTCCCCATATTTACCTCCCTCATCCCCCTTTCCCCCCAATCCTCGCACGCCCCTCTCCCCCCCCCCCATTATAGGGAGGGAGAGAGGGGTGGAGGGACAGGAAGAGACTTTAGATGGTCGGAAATTATAACTCTACATCCATCTTGCTCACGTCCTGGGGAAGAAAGGGCTGAGGGGAGCGAGAGAGACGAGAGACGAGAGAGAGAGAGAGAGAGAGAGTAGTATACAATAAGAACAGTATTAAGAAAACAAATGATGCCTACAATATACTGTATACAGTATATATAACGTGTGAACTGAGATAGACGAATTAGACAAAAATACGTGGAATTATAAATATAGATATAAGTAAAAGGCAAGAACGATGAAAGAAGATATATGGGCTAGCTAAATATATAGATAGATGAAGAGAGAGGGAGGGGGGGGGGAGCTATGTGATGATGAAGAGGAAAGGCATAAGCGTTAAGGAGGGAGGAAGGAATTAAGACTGCTTAAGCCGGTATCACACGAGAGCTTTTGTAGTCAACATTCGATGATCAAAATTTTTCTGGCAACATTTCTGGAATATTTTGCACTGGTATCGGAAGCTAGACTAGCCTATTGATTGATGAATTTAGGTGACCGTAATATTCTAAATTCTGATCTCATAAGCTGCCAGACCAGTGTTAAGGATAAATGTTATGCGAAAAAGCGCTCGTGTGATACCAGCCTTAGAGAGGGATGGCAAGAATGAGCTAACGTTGAGAGGAAGAGTGGGCTAAATGGGAGCAAGTGGAATAGTGGGAAAATCCTAAGAAACCGTATGTAGAAAGAGAAAAGCCAAGTAGTTGTCAATGAAGAGTCGAAGAAAATAGAATGTCACAAGAAGAACAAAAAAAGCAACAGACGAGAAGCGACTGGAAAATATGACAAATGAGAAAAAATAGGACAAACTAAAATCGTCAATAATAAAAAACAAAGCACAAGGTTTAATTAAGAAATATAAATCAAAAGATAAAATCGTACTTCACAAGCATGATAAAATACAACAAAAACAACAATAATAATATTAATAAAATAATAATAATAATAATAATAATAATAATAATAATAATAATAATAATAAACATAACAATAACAATGACAATACAAATAATAATAATAACAACAAAACCACAACAACCACAGAATAATAACACACGCAACAGAAAATGGGAGGAAGCAGCTGGATATTGGGCGCTAATAGACAATAAGAGTCCGAGAAATAGACGGGTAAATAGATAGATTAGGCCAGTGATAGACGCTTGCCGGGAAATTGAAAGGTATTGGGGAGGTGATGGGGGAGGGGAGGGGGTGAGGGAAGGGGAGGAGAGAGAGAGAGAGGAGAGGAGAGGAGAGGGAGAGGGAAGGGGAGGAGAAGGAGAGAGAGAGAGAGAGAGAGAGAGAGAGAGAGAGAGAGAGAGAGAGAGAGAGAGAGAGAGAGAGAGAGAGAGAGAGAGAGAGCATTCAGAAACCAATAAAGATACTAAACAAAATATACAAGTAATACCAAATAGATTAATTCTTTATGTGTTGTACAGTCTCGCTAATAAGTGATGTCTCGTTACCTAGCAAGTTTCGATCAATAATTGGTATCAGCAAAATCTAAGCTTTATTTCTTCATATCAAGTGAGATATACACGCATGTTCCTACACTTACCCACCCTATCCAACATCTGACAGACATTAATACAGCACAGAGCGAGCCAAACGTAATGACAGCTGCGACATGACTTATTAGCGCGACCGTACAGTATATGTCTTGTTTCATTTGTCTGGCATCCCTCACTGTTTTTATTGGTGTCTAACCTACACATAGCGTAATCCAGCTAGCTCCCACAAACACCTACTCCTATTATCCATTCTATCACAATAACAAGCACACAACTCTCCTTTTCAATACTGTACACCAGATTTATTTCTAATTTGGCTCTCTCATATCAAGATCTATCATCAACATCAATTTATTCAGCCAATGTCAAAATAGTGTAGGGAAAATAATATTCTCCTTGTGGCCAATTGAGTGAACCATAACAAATGATCCGTAGAGGCGACACCAGCATAAATAATTAGGGGGAGTATCGACCTTAATGGGAGGATGATGATGTGACAGAAGAGGGTGAGGGGATATGAGAGAGATATATATTTACATAGATTTACATAGATACACTGGCCACACAGACCTTACGATCCAAACGAGGTGGTCAGGACTTAATTCTATTAGAGATGGCATATTCGATAGAAAAGGAAAGTTGAAGGAAAGGATAGAAAAGAAGAAGGCTCTCTCCCCACCCTCCGTTCCCTCCGGCAATTACCGTACATGAAAAAGTTGGAAGTGATTAACCTTGCTGGGCTTCGAAATCCCCAGAAGGAATTTACAGGAAAGATTGGGGAAAACAAAACAAAAAAGGACAAAACAGAAAAAAGAACTGAAAAATTCATGCAACCCTTCGCCTTAGCAGCATGTACAGTTTGGGGTTAATTGGAATCATCCAACCCATCACCCTTAGTAGTATGTACATATTTAATTATGTTTATTATTATTATTATTATTTATTTATTTATTTACTTTTTTCTTTTCTAACGTTCTCTTCAGCTGAACAAATAATAACGGTGATAATTACTGCCTACTCCATACCAATTTGTCTGTGGTATGAGTCTAGATATTTCTTAAATGTATCTATAGAGGAGCTGTCTATTACTTTATTTGGAAGTTTGTTCCACTCATCAATTACACTGTGAGTGAAGAATTTTGTTGATGTATCTAGATTCGCTCTCCGACCTAATAATTTTAAATTGTTTCCTCTTGTAGATGTGTCTTCGGCTTTTTTGAATAACTTATCTAGATTAATGTTACTGAATCCTTTTAGAATTTGAAAACACTCTATCAATTGGCCTCTCATCCTTCGTTTCTTAAGTGAAAATAGATCAAGTTCTCTCAGTCTTTCATATGATTTATTTCTCAATGAGGGGATTTGCTTAGTGGCTCGCCTTTGCACAGAGAGAGAGAGAGAGAGAGAGAGAGAGAGAGAGAGAGAGAGAGAGAGAGAGAGAGAGAGAGAGAGAGAGAGGGGGAGAGAGAGGGGGGGAGAGAGAGAGAGAGAGAGAGAGAGAGAGAGAGAGAGGGGGAGAGAGAGAGGAGGAGAGAGAGAGAGAGAGAGAGAGAGAGAGAGAGAGAGAGAGAGAGAGAGAGAGAGAGAGAGAGAGAGAGAGAGAGAGAGGGGGGGGGGGCTTTCGTAGGTTTGAGTTTGTAAACGTACGAGCAAAGAAGGAAAGAAAAGAAGTATTTAGCACTCAAAATACCCAGATATACGGAAATACATTAAGTTTGATTCTTCACGTCAATCAACCGCAAATTAAATTCATGAGAGCAAGTGATCCTTCCATGATTTGAGCTAGGCACACCACATATTGAATTTGAACACTTTCGTCATTACAATATCAAGACTGTTAAGGGGAGGTTTTTAGTTTGTTTCCTACTCCTCCAGCAATCTAAAAATGTCACCCCTTGACCCCCTTTCAAGATAAATTTGTACATTTTTCGGTAGAAAAATGTCCAGGCCGAAGGCCGATTACTCTTAAATTACAGGCTCGCTATCGCTCGCCAGGATAAAATCGACACCTAAATGGCACGAAATATCTTAAAATTGACAAAATGGGGCGTAAATTCTTAAAATCACCAAACTAATGGGGCGAACGTCTTAAAATCTCAAAAGCAATGGGGCTAGACATAAGGAAGAAAGGGGTCAAGAAAAAAGTCCCTCAAGTGGAAATCTCCCCTTAAAGGTTCAACATGTTCAAAATAGCGTTCTTTCCATTAGTTTAATATAGATTGCATTACTATAATTATTATGTTCTCTCCACCAACCAACTCTACTCCTAAACTCGATTAATGCAATTAACAAACACATGTGGCAGTCCGGGGATTCGAACCTAGGATGCTCACACCGAAAATCAACACACTTATGCATTGCACCACGAAGACATTCTTAACATTAATCCTCCATTACAAACCCCAATGTATTTGAATACATTAATGAAAGCATATGATCTTCCCGGGATTCGAACTCGGGACACCACACCCATAACATAAGCACCTGAACCATTACACCACCAACACAGTTAAGGGGAGGTTTTTAGTTGATTTCCTAGACCTCCATCAAGCTTAAAATTACACCCCCTTGAGTCCCTTTCAAGATATATTTGTACATTTTTCGGCAGAAAAATGTCTCGGCCGAAGGCCGGTTCCTCTTAAATTACAGGCTCGCTATCGCTCGCCAGGATAAAATTGACACCTGAATGGCACGAAAGGTCTTTATATGGGGTGAAAGTTCTTAAAATCGCTAAACTAATGGGGCAAACGTTTTATAATATCAAAAGCAATGGGGCTAAACATGAGGGAGAAAGGGGTCCAGAAAAAAATCCCTCAAGTGGAGATCTCCCCTTAAAGGTGACCGGGTGGTAAAGTGTGTCATTGTAACCCGGGTGAGACACAAAGCTCATTAGGGCCTCTACACTATAGTATTCATTAATGGCCGGGACACCTCACAGATCGCCCAACCTTCGCCATTTTGGTACCACTGGGGATATTTTCTTCTCTTGACATTCAAATACTCTCGATACCCATAATAGACATTCGGGAATACTAGTACATGATAGATAGGTCGTTCGTCGGGTATGCATTACACATGATTATATATATATATATATTATATTGTGCTGAACATTTAAAAATGTGTGAATAGCATATCACACACACACACTCACACACACTCTCTCTCTCTCTCTCACTCACTCTCACACTCACTGTCACTCTCACTCTCTCTCTCTCCCTGGTGTCCATCTATCAGGCGGCTCCTGGTCAGTGATGCGCACAGCGAGGCTCACTTGTCACTGAGGGAGGCAGTAGACAGAGGAATAGAGTCAGTCAGTGAAAAAGGAAGAGCAACGAGGATTTTCAAGGAATAGTATATACATTACCTTGCAGATTATACATTACCTTGCAGATTATACATTACCTTGCAGATTATACATTACCTTGCAGATTATACATTACCTTGCAAATTATACATTACCTTGCAGATTATACATTACCTTGCAGATTATACATTACCTTGCAGATTATAACATTACCTTGCAGATTATACATTACCTTGCAGATTATACATTACCTTGCAGATTATACATTACCTTGCAGATTATACATTACCTTGCAGATTATACATTACCTTGCCGATTATACATTACCTTGCAGATTATACATTACCTTGCAGATTATACATTACCTTGCAGATTATACATTACCTTGCAGATTATACATTACCTTGCAGATTATACATTACCTTGCAGATTATACATTACCTTGCAGATTATACATTACCTTGCAGATTATACATTACCTTGCAGATTATACATTACCTTGCAGATTATACATTACCTTGCAGATTATACATTACCTTGCAGATTATACATTACCTTGCAGATTATACATTACCTTGCAGATTATACATTACCTTGCAGATTATACATTACCTTGCAGATTATACATTACCTTGCAGATTATACATTACCTTGCAGATTATACATTACCTTGCAGATTATACATTACCTTGCAGATTATGCCAAATATAAACTCATTACAACGTGTGCATAATTCTACTATATAGTCTCTTCTTAAGCTGCTTTTCTATTTCCAACTTCCGTCTGACCCAGATGGCTTTCTTCCATATTGGAAATGCCTGATCAAAGGCATCCCACTTAGTGAAAACTTTCAATAAATCGTAAGAACTGGAGTCACATTTTTTATCATTCTCTCCTTTTCTCTCTTTCCCAGGCTTGTATCTATTTGGCCCCATTCAGCCAACTGTTTTAAGACGTTTATGCCCATCTAGGTGTCGATTTCTTCCTGGCGAGCGATAGCGAGCCAGCATGGTATGGAGAAATCCGGCTTCGCCGGAGAAATTTTTCTATCGAAAAATGTACAAATTTAGCTTGCTGTCAAAACCAAAAAATATATATGCTGGCTCGCTACCGCTCGCCAGGAAAATATTGACACCTGTATTTTTTTATTTTTTTATTTTTTCTATATTCCAACTACTCCCTCTCGGGCATAAGCTGATAGCCTTTACACTCTACCGGTGAGGCCCGTGAGGCCTTGTTCCAGTCTAGGGAGTGAGACATGCGAAGCACCTATTCACGGCTCGAACCGAACTCCATCTCTGAAGTTGCTTCGCCTCTGTGCTTCACAGTCTCACTCCCCAGGCTCGGACCCTCACTCTCAGAACGCCACCTATTGAGCAATTAACTCAATGGGGGTATGGGGGATGGGGGTAAACGTCTTAAAACAGTAGGTTGAATGGGGCCGAATGGATACACGGATACAAGACAAAAAGAGAGGGAGAGAAAGAGAAAGAAAGCAAGGTGGGCTCCCTTAATTTTGATATATTTCCATTGTGACTCCAATATTGATAAAGATACCACGAGAGTTATGAGAATCATTGCCCAACTAGCGGGTCACTTGGTAGGGCGCATACCTCCGCCTGCGCTAGCTGGTCCTATATCATTAATATCATAGAGCTCAATTTTCTTCTGGATCTGGGTTCCAGGGTATCATCCGGATCGCCTCCTAAATTCAATCACTTCTTCCTTGGTGCATATTCTATCTGCCCACCAAATTTCGTGAAAACATCCGGATCGCCTCCTAAATTCAATCACTTCTTCCAAGGTACAAATTTCATGAACATTGGTTCATAACTTTGAGAGATATGTTGGTTACAGACAAACAAACAAACAGACAGACAGACAAACGGAGGCGAAACACGACCTCCGTCCAACTTCGTTGCCAGAGGTACCGTAGTTAGCATAACATCTATCATAATAAACATTTCTAGGAAGGATACTATATAAGGTAGCACCAACGATCTATATAAGGTAGCACCAACGATCTATATAAGGTAGCACCAACGAACTATATAAGGTAGCACCAACGAACTATATAAGGTAGCGCCAACGAACTATATAAGGTAGCACCAACGAACTATAAGGTAGCACCACGACACCAACGAACTATATAAGGTAGCGCCAACGAACTATATAAGGTAGCACCAACGAACTATATAAGGTAGCGCCAACGAACTATATAAGGTAGCACCAACGAACTATATAAGGTAGCACCAACGAACTATATAAGGTAGCACCAACGAACTATATAAGGTAGCACCAACGAACTATATAAGGTAGCGCCAACGAACTATATAAGGTAGCGCCAACTAACTTGACAATAATCTTGATCCCTGACCTCTTTGTAGCTCAATGGGCCTATAGCAAACTGGCTGTAAATATACACACCTATTTCCTGGTTGACTCTTCCCAAATGATAGAAACGTCAGCCCGATTATTTTAATTAATTTCGAGTTATAAGAAGTTAATGGGTCAAGAAAATTGTCAAGTTAGCTGGCGCAACATATAGTAGATACGATATTTGGCCACCTAGATATACTCAAAGCAATTATGAAGTCCCAACATGATAGCAGACAAAACAGGCATGCCTAAGCACACTGTTCAATTATTTCCAGAAAATGCTGAACATGACAAGAAATGGTAAATATGTCTACGGTAAAAAAAAGTGTTGCCATCTTAAGACGCTCACTCCCTAATTATTTTGGAGATTTTAAGACCTTACGCCCCATTTCCTTGTCAATTTTAAGACCTTTCCTGTCATTCGATATTTTCCTGGCGAGCGATAGCAAACCTGCAATTAGAAGGAATCTCAATTTTGTTTAGAGCATGCTACTGGTGTCTCAGTAACTTTATGTAACTCTATGTAACTCCGAGGTCCTTGCAACTCCCTGGTGTCTGTCTCCCAAGCGTGACTTCCCCTGGTAGTAGTGCTGTGTCATGACCTGACCTCCCAGCGGTCAGTCTGTAAACTGGTTATATGACTTCCGACCCTACCAGCCCACATCACCAGTCCATCAGATAACCCTTTCACTATCACCAGCCCACATCACCAGAAAGAGATATGGGGAGATGGGTCGTTTTTCTGGTCCCCTTTCTCCCTCGTGTTAAGCCCCATTTCTTTTGAGATTATAAGACGTTCGGTCCATTAGTTTGGAGATTTTAACACCTTTCGCCCCATTTCGTTGTTGATTTTAAGACCTTTCGTCCCATTTAGGTGTCGATTTTTTCCTGGCAAGCGATAGCGAGCGTGAAATTTTAAGAGAAACCGGCCTTCGGCCGGGAAATTTTTCTATCGAAAAATGTACAAATTTATCTTGAAAGGGGGTCTAAGGGGTGTTTTTCTAAGCTTGGTGGAGGTCTAGCGAGGAAACTAAGAAATAAAGGAATATATGAATTAATAGACCAAAAGAAAAAACAAATACAGCCACTGTCCCCTTAACCCTTTCAATATCAGCCTCCCATACCACCAGGGAGAGATAACCCTTTCATTACCACCCTCCCATACCACCAGTCCACAGATAACCCCTACTGAACCGGCGACATATTTATCGTTGGATATCAGCTAGGGCTACATTTAAGGGGAGATATCCACTTGAGGGATTTTTTTTCTTGACCCCTTTCTCCCTCATGTTTAACCCCATTGCTTTTGAGATTTTAACCACGTTCACCCCATTAGTTTAGCGATTTTGAGAACTTTCACCCCATTTCTGACAATTGTAAGACATTTCGTGCCATTTAGGTGTCAATGTCTTCCTGGCGAGCGATAGCGAGCCTGTAATTTAAGAGGAACCGGCCTTCGGCCTGGACATTTTTCTACCGAAAAATGTACAAATTTATCTTGAAAGGGGGTCAAGGGGGTTTAATTTTAAGTTTGATGGAGGTTAAGGTAATAAACTAAAAACCTCCCCTTAAACGAATGTATGAAGCTTAGGAAGGATATATATATGGTAGCTTGATGGATTAATTGAGATAGTCTGCAGCCTTTGTTTATGGGTAGACGTCCTTCCTAACCTGAATGAAATCGTCTAATAATGTTCAGAATATAATGAAAAGGACGTCACCGGTGCTGAATGGGTTAACCCTTTCAATGCCACCATCCCACATCACCAGGGAGGTTTAACCCTTTAACTATCACCGTCTCATATCACCAGGGAGGTTTAACCCTTTAACTATCACCGTCTCATATCACCAGTCCACAAGGGGTATTTGGTTTATCTGGACCCCCTTCTCTCTCATGTTTAGCTCCATTATTTTTTAAGATTTTACGACGTTTGGCCCATTACCTTGGTCATTTTAAGACCTTTAACCCCATTGAGTTGTGAATATTAAGACCTTTCGTGCCATTAATGTGTCGACTTTTTTCCTGGCCAGCGATAGCGAGCCTGTAATTTAGTTTATAAAATAAAATAAAATCGACCAAAAAGTCAACCCTTCCCCCGTACTGCCTTACTTATTCAACGTTCGCCAGATATATATCATCACTCACTCTCATTCTTATATACAACACTTTGTTTCTCTCTCTCCCTCCCTCTCTCTCTCTCTCTCTCTCTCTCCTCCCCCCACTCCCTCCCCCCCCCCCACTCCCTGAGCCTGGAGCAGTGTTGAACCGGAAGGAGGGGGTATAAGTGGCAGACAGGAGGCGAGGGTAATGAGAGGTGAACACATAAGTGAGTATATAATAAAGGTGATATTGATATATATATATATATATATATATATATATATATACAGTACAAGAGAGAGAGGGAGAGAAAGAGAGAGAGACTGCAGAGAATCGGTGAGTGTACGTGAGTTAATGAAGCAAAAAGCTTCTGGGAAGCTGTTTTAGCATGAGTGATGATATAATATTTCCAAGAGATTAGAAGAAAACGAGACACCAAGAATATTAAGAGAAGAAGAAGGGTTTATTTGTATGTCGTTGAAGAGTAAGGGATAGTCTTGTGGAAGATTGTGACGAGTATACAAATGGAAAATAGAGTTATGGAGGCGTTGAAAGTACAATAACAAGGTTTTCTCTGCCCCACTCAGAAATAGTAGAAAAATCAGAAGATAAGTGCGCTATGGCCTCCTCACGTGAGTGAACTCAATTTATATTCTGATGCTACCAATGGATCAAGGGGGTTGTAGTGTACTTGCAAAACAGCTGCCAATGACACAGAAGAAAAAAATGATAAAATAAAATAAAATAATAATAATAATATATACACCGTTGGAATTGCAACGTCCTGAAGAATCCAAATATGCCATTAACAATGTCAAAATCCAAAATGATCGCCAAAAATGCATCGTGTTTTCAAGAAATAAAATAAAATATATTTCTTTAATTGTGGCAAATTGAGAATACGCACAATTAAAACACATATATTTGTTTTAATCCTTGCAGGAAGGGGAGTCCTTTGATCTAAGATAAAGTATATTCGGGCCCGTATCTTAGGGCACACAAGCTCCATAATATTGAAAATGTCCATGTGTTAATTAAGGGGAGACTAGACCTCAGGACCTTATTCCACCCTCTATAAAAGATTAATTTCTGGCCTTATGTATGTGTACATGGTAATAGTAAGACTTGCTGAAAATGTCATCGCTCAATGTGCGTGCATGAGCGCATTTTTCAGTTTACTATTGACAAAACGTATCAGACAATTTTTTCTCGGCAGATTTCGTTTATTTTTTGTATGAGGTAACTTAGATATATAGGATACAAATCTATGCTCTTATTTACCCCAATTTGATACATGATCATGTTAAAACCTGTAGGTAAATATAAATTACATAATATTGGCCCTATTTCCAATCATAAATAAAGATTTGAGCTTCGAAACTAATTCTGTGAAGAAGAAAAAAACGGAGGCAATCGGACAGTAATCAGATCAATTGATAGCCTCAGACGTTGAAAAAGCATAATTTTACATAAGCGCCTTTATAAGTTGACATGTCATAACTAATTTTCCTGGTGTGAAAGGTTTGGTTATAGAATAGTTACCCCTATTATTCTATTTTCTTAGGTAGCTAGGGTTTCTGCATTATAGAAAATGTAGTTATTTGAGTAACTAAAATATTTCAGAATTAGGGAGGGTGATTTAACACTGATTTTAGACTGGGGGGGGGGGGAGCCCCCGTAGGGTGAGTAATGGGCGTCAGATGTGGAAATTTGATGTTTCCTATGATTGTACAGTGGCATAGGAAGCTTTTAATAAAAAAAAAAAATCCTTGAAAAAAGTAAAATGAAGGCATAGGGTTCCCTTAAGCTATTTTTTGGAGGTCCATGATAACGATTTACCACAATAAAGACATCATTTAAATTATGATGTTACCAATGGATCTAGGGGGTTCTAATGTACTTGCAAAAACATAGTTGGGCTTATTCCATACATTCTTTCCTAGCCTATAGTCCATGGGTGACTTTAAGTTTGAAGCTATTAGTAAACAGCTGCAGAGGGCACAACAACAACAAAATAATACATATACCACTGGAATCGCAACGTCTTGAAGAATCTAAATAGGCCTATACCACAAAAATTTCAAAAACCAAAATGACCCAAAACAAGTGTAGCCTATCATGTAGCCAAGGCTATATAATCCAAAGAAATAAAAAGAATTAATAGTGAGAATTGTAGAACCATCGTCATATCTGTGTAGAACACTCGTATACTAATTATTATACAAATATCCCTTCACTACACTTAACACTATAAATATTATTACATTTTGTTATATTACACTTCGCTAATATTTAATCTGAATTGCCTTGACACAACTTTGGTAATAAATAAAACATGAACGATCTTAGTCTTTAAATACCACTATAACAACCACCAGCATTACTAACAACAACACCACCACTACCACCACAGACAAAACCACAACCACACTCATCACTAACAATAACAAGACTAGCAATTGGCCAACGCTATAATAACACCACAACCAATAACACTACAATCCACATCACTTGCAACAACACCACCACCACCACCACCACCACCACCACCACCACCAACAACACGGCATCACTAACAACACCAACACCTTCAACATCCTCACCACCACCACCATCACCACCAACAAAAACACCACCACCACCACCGCATCACTTACACTTCATCACGCACACTAGTGGACAATTTCACCCTCTAATTGGCTTCCATCATCACCCAGAGGCAGTTTCCACCCCCTCTCTCTCTCTCTCTCTCTCTCTCTCTCTCTCTCTCTCTATTTTTCTCTTCACCTCTCTCTCACTCACTCTCCCTCCCTCTCTCTCTGTATCTATCTTTCTTTTCACCTCTCTAATTATCTAGCTTTATCTTCACCCCTCTCCCTCTCCCTCTCTCTTCACCTCTCTATCTCACTCTCACTCACTCTCTCTCTTTCTCTCTCTCTCTGTATCTATCATTCTTTTCCTCTTTAATTATCTATCTTTATCTTCACCCCCTCTCCCTCTCATACACACTCTCCCTCTCTCTCTCTCTATCTATCTTTCAATCTATCTATCCACCTTCATCTCAATCAATCAATCAATCAAAGGCCATCCTCGGAATCTTCAACAGTACCATTCCATCGTACTTCCCAACTAAATTATAAATACGAAATATATATAAATAAAGTTATATTAAGAAATATACAGCTTATATTATGAACTGTGTCTGATCAGCCAAAGACTCGAAGACTGTTCTAATTCGAGAAAACAAATTAAAAGAATCAACCCCTTAAGAATCAACCCCTTAAGAATTATGATGCATTTTGAGTCTCTTCTGGCTATCAATAGGCGACTATATACATCTTAGAAAGGATCTGTTGGCATCAAAAAGGGAAATACTATCTCAATTAACCCTTTGATTTCCATATACCCTTCCTAGCCTGAAAATGATTGATTAATATTACACTAAATACGGCGACACATACAAACCACAGAAATCCAGGATGACTATAAACACCATGTGAGGAGGAGCACTTTATGGACAACGTTTCGCCTATAGCTTAATCAGGCCAACGAAAATCAAGAGTTTCTCAAAGTTGGTAAGCAGTTTTTGAGCTCAAGTGGCATGGTATTTTCTATGGATCATATTTATCTGTATAGCCTATGAAAATACAATTAAAATCCTAAACAAAGTACACCAATAAATCTGAACTGTCTCATCCACCGCCCGCCTCTCATGAACTCCAAAAAGAACAACAATAATTAATCACCACCTGAGGCCAATGGTAGAGTGAAGAGCTGAGTAAGGGATTTTATTTAATAATTATTATCATTATAATTATCATTATTTACATTATTATTATTATTATTATTATTATTATTATGTATATGAAGGAGACAACAGGCAGGCTACCTTGTAACGAGTGTCTCCCCCAAAGCCAAAATAATGACAAGAGCCAAATTTATGGAACGTTGGGGTCAAAATGCTCGGACACACAACGCTTATAGCAATCTAAGTCATAGGATGAAGGGAAGATTGATTGAGGAAGAGAGTTCCAGAATTCACTAGATGAGTAGAAGCAAGACTGAACATGTTCGCTAATTCTTGGGTTGAAGAGCTGGATAGAATAGGAGTGGGACTGTGTTAAAAGGCATGTGCCTCGCACTCGCCGCAAGGGAGGAGGTATGCACTGTGGGTGGCCGACTCGAGACAGAGCCCGAACAGAAACAACATATAAAGTTTCAAATCTTAGGGTCCGAGACCACTTTCGCGTTCCCTCGCCCCTCTCTCTGTCTCGTCTAGTAAGTTAATTTTACAAGGGGAGGAGGATTCCTAGCTTCCTGCCCCCGAAGTAGAAAAAGTAGTACAGGAAAAGAGACAGATAGAAACGACTAAGGTTGGGTAGAGGATGCCAAACCTCACTCTAGGAGCAGCCTTCCCCAATTTCGACTCTAATAATTATATCCTTTGGCTTTGGGGGAGACACTCGTTACAGGCAGCCTTCCTTTTATCTACTTCATACAAATAGAAAAGATACATATACAGTAGGTTATACAGTAGGTTATACAGTAGGTTATACAGTAGGTTATACAGTAGGTTATACAGTAGGTTATACAGTTGGTTATACAGTAGGTTATACAGTAGGTTATACAGTAGGTTATACAGTAGGTTATACAGTAGGTTATACAGTAGGTTATACAGTAGGTTATACAGTAGGTTATACAGTAGGTTATACAGTAGGTTACAGTAGGTTATACAGTAGGTTATACAGTAGGTTATACAGTAGGTTATACAGTAGGTTACAGTAGGTTATACAGTAGGTTACAGTAGGTTATACAGTTGGTTATACAGTAGGTTATACAGTAGGTTATACAGTAGGTTACAGTAGGTTATACAGTAGGTTACAGTAGGTTATACAGTAGGTTATACAGTAGGTTATACAGTAGGTTATACAGTAGGTTATACAGTAGGTTATACAGTAGGTTATACAGTAGGTTATACAGTAGGTTATACAGTAGGTTATACAGTAGGTTATACAGTAGGTTACAGGAAGGCCGGAGTTGTGGTTGTGTGGGGGTATATAGGTCACAGTATACAGGAAGGCCGGAGCTGTGGTTGTGTGGGGGTATATAGGTCACAGGAAGGCCGGAGTTGTGGTTGTGTGGGGGGTATATAGGTCACAGTATACAGGAAGGCCGGAGCTGTGGTTGTGTGGGGGTATATAGGTCACAGTATACAGGAAGGCCGGAGTTGTGGTTGTGTGGGGGTATACAGTAGGTCACAGTATACAGGAAGGCCGGAGCTGTGGTTATTGTGTGGGGGTATATAGGTCACAGGAAGGCCGGAGTTGTGGTTGTGTGGGGGTATATAGGTCACAGGAAGGCCGGAGTTGTGGTTGTGTGGGGGTATATAGGTCACAGGAAGGCCGGAGCTGTGGTTGTGTGGGGGTATACAGTAGGTCACAGGTTATACGGAGTTGTGGTTGTGTGGGGTATATAGGTCACAGGAAGGCCGGAGCTGTGGTTGTGTGGGTGGTATATAGGTCACAGGAAGGCCGGAGTTGTGGTTGTGTGGGGGTATATAGGTCACAGGAAGGCCGGAGCTGTGGTTGTGTGGGGGTATATAGGTCACAGGAAGGCCGGAGTTGTGGTTGTGTGGGGGTATATAGGTCACAGGAAGGCCGGAGTTGTGTTTGTGTGAGGGTATATAGGTCACAGGAAGGCCGGAGCTAGGTTGTGTGGGGTATATAGGTCACAGGAAGGCCGGAGTTGTGGTTGTGTGGGGGTATATAGGTCACAGGGAGGCCGGAGTTGTGGTTGTGTGGGGGTATATAGGTCACAGTATACAGGAAGGCCGGAGTTGTGGTTGTGTGGGGGTATATAGGTCACAGTATACAGGAAGGCCGGAGCTGTGGTTGTGTGGGGGTATATAGGTCACAGGAAGGCCGGAGTTGTGGTTGTGTGGGGGTATATAGGGCACAGTATACAGGAAGGCCGGAGTTGTGGTTGTGTGGGGGTATATAGGTCACAGTATACAGGAAGGCCGGAGTTGTGGTTGTGTGGGGGTATATAGGTCACAGGAAGGCCGGAGTTGTGGTTGTGTGGGGGTATATAGGTCACAGTATACAGGAAGGCCGGAGCTGTGGTTGTGTGGGGGGTATATAGGCCACAGGAAGGCCGGAGCTGTGGTTGTGTGGGGGTATATAGGTCACAGGAAGGCCGGAGCTGTGGTTGTGTGGGGGTATATAGGTCACAGTATACAGGAAGGCCGGAGCTGTGGTTGTGTGGGGGGTATATAGGCCACAGTATACAGGAAGGCCGGAGTTGTGGTTGTGTGGGGGGTATATAGGTCACAGGGAAGGCCGGAGTTGTGGTTGTGTGGGGTATATAGGTCACAGTATACAGGAAGGCCGGAGCTGTGGTTGTGTGGGGGGTATATAGGTCACAGGAAGGCCGGAGCTGTGGTTGTGTGGGGGTATATAGGTCACAGGAAGGCCGGAGCTGTGGTTGTGTGGGGGTATATAGGTCACAGGAAGGCCGGAGTTGGTTGTGTGGGTATAGATCACAGTATACAGGAAGCGGTCACAGGAAGGCCGGAGCTGTGGTTGTGTCAGGATAAACTGTAGGTGTGATACAAAGAGAGATATCAATTGGTGACATTGAGCTCATAAGTAGGGTTGAATACATGGGACACAACACCCTATTACTACACACTAAAGAGTAAACTTAAAGAGTAACTTAAAGAGTAAAGGAAAATTGTTGGCGAAATTGTATAAAAATAAAGCAAGAACGGGATATGTTTACTCTATATCTATATCTCGCAATATATTTATATATTAATTATATATAGAGCATATACTGTATATATACTGTACAGTATACACTCCATTTGCATATGTGTACAAAACATATCTGTCTGACATGCTTTTAATGTATAAACAACCATGAAATATTACAATGCTACCTCTCTCTCTCTCTCTCTCTCTCTCTCTCTCTCTCTCTCTCCCCCCCCCCCCCCCCCGCCAGTACAACCTCTTAACAACCTGATTTAACCCCACAAACCTCATTACCGGAGAGAGGAGGTGCTGTGGAGAGTCGCCGCAGGGACACGGGGAGAGGTGACAAGAGGCAGGAGAAGAAGAGGAAGAGGAGGAGAGAAGGAGGAGAGAAGAGGAAGAAGAGGAGGAGGAGGGGAAGGAAAGAGGAACAGGAGGTGAGGAGGAGAGGGGACGAGAAGAATACAAAGGAGTACAAACTTCAACAGACCTAATGGTCCTTACGGGGCAGGTTGGATATCTAAGCTACTAATCTACTGACTACGAGGTAGAAAAAAGGATAGCAAAGAAGAAGGAAGGAAGGAGGAGGGGAGGGGAACAGGAGGAGGAAGGGGGACAACAGGCATGAGAAGAGAAGGAGGGTAAGAAAGGGGATAAAGGAAGAGTAAGGAGAGGGGAAGAGGAAGGGGGACAAAAGGCATGCGAAGAGAAGGAGGGTAAGAAAGGGGGTAAAGGAAGAGTAAGGAGAGGGGAAGAGGAAGGGGGACAACAGGCATGAGAAGAGAAGGAGGGTAAGAAAGGGGATAAAGGAAGAGTAAGGAGAGGGGAAGAGGAAGGGGGACAACAGGCATGAGAAGAGAAGGAGGGTAAGAAAGGGGATAAAGGAAGAGTAAGGAGAGGGGAAGAGGAAGGGGGACAACAGGCATGAGAAGAGAAGGAGGGTAAGAAAGGGGATAAAGGAAGAGTAAGGAGAGGGGAAGAGGAAGGGGGACAACAGGCATGAGAAGAGAAGGAGGGTAGGAAAGGGGATAAAGGAAGAGGAGGAGGAAGAGGGACAAAAGGCATGCGAAGAGGAGGAGGAGAAGGAAGATAGGGGGGAGAGAGGAAAGAACAGCCGGAAGGGACGAGGTGGAGGGGGAGTGAAGAGGTCAATGGATGGGAAAGTGTAGGAAAGTGAAGTAATTATGTGGAAGGAAGGCAGTGGAGGGGAAGACGAGGTGCTCAGGATATCTTGAACCGGATAAAGGAGTCAACAAGCGAATGTTATGTACACCTACAATCGATAATTCACCGACAATCTTGATGATCGTTGTTAAAAATCTATAGAGAGGGGCAAGAACTCGACACTTCTATAACGAGCAGGCAATTAAACAAAAATAAATAAATAAATAACAAAAACACATGAGGATTTTCAAGATAAATTGATAGTATCTTTAAAATGCAGAGTTTATGAGTAAGAGTGATGGCAAAATGTTGCATTAGACTACATGGTAACAGCCTCCTGTCTTTTAAATCAGGCTTAGTCACAATTCTCCCATTACTATCCTTGGACACGTTTCAGGTCAGCATCTCAAACAACATAGTGACAAATCAACATGGTTATATCCTCCACTTTAGCATGGTTAGACCTGCATTTTCATATCCAGTCATATGAGAATGGGAAGTCTCCTATTGGTGCTATGATTTAAGGGGGGTGACCTGTTTTTGTTCTGTCCCTTTCTATCTTTCTCTGGCTTGTATCCATTTGGCCCCATTCAGCCTACGGTTTTAAGACGTTTATCCCCATCCAGATGTCAATTGTTTACTGGTGAGCGGCAGCGAGCCAGCATTTCTTTTTTTTTTTTTTTGACAGCAGGCTAAATTTGTACATTTTTCGATAGAAAAATGTCTCCGGCGAAGCCGTATTTTTTCATATAATGCTGGCTCGCTATCGCTCGCCAGGAAGAAATTGACACCTAGATGGGGATAAACGTCTTAAAATAGTTGGCTGAATGGGGCCGAATGGATACAAGCCAGAGAAAGAGAGAAAAGGACAGAAATAACAAAAAGCAGGTCACCCCCCTTAACTAACGGGTCACCCTGCACTTGGGGCCACTGGTTAAGTATAAGCGCTGCACTTGGTTCATACTTAACCAGTTCAGTAACAGTGCCGTTATTTTAAACTTTGCTCTGGCTACAATTAAACGATTGTATTCGGTTTACAAAGGGCCTCCAGCAATTAACAGACTTCAAACTATCTCACCTAATAATTTTTACTACCACAGATCCTTCTTAAACTGCACATCGTCCAAACATGGCTAGAATAGAATTAAAAATACGCCGACGGTACAGCAGGGGTTAAGCTTAGCCTCAGGTGGGATAGAACACATGAACAGCACATAACAGCTCGATCACTTGCGGAACAGCCAGGAATTAACAACTCTAGTGACTTCTGAAAACGAACAGTATCAAAGCGTCCTAAAACCAACTATATAGGAAAGAAGGCAATTGTCGGTATGTGAGGTCGACAATTAATATATCTCAATTGTCGGTATGTGAGGTCGACAATTAACATATCTCAATTGTCGGTATGTGAGGTCGACCATTAATATATTTCAATTGTCGGTATGTGAGGTCGACAATTAACATATCTCAATTGTCGGTATGTGAGGTCGACCATTAATATATTTCAATTGTCGGTATGTGAGGTCGACAATTAACATATCTCAATTGTCGGTATGTGAGGTCGACAATTAATATATCTCAATTGTCGGTATGTGAGGTCGACCATTAATATATCTCAATTGTCGGTATGTGAGGTCGACAATTAATATATCTCAATTGTCGGTATGTGAGGTCGACAATTAAAATATATCTCAATTGTCGGTATGTGAGGTCGACAATTAATATATCTCAATAAACAGTGCGATTCCATTTTCCAGCTGGTGTCATGTATAATATGTACGAGTGCAGTGCCCAATACCATATGTTGGCCTGCAAAGCACCTGGGCCCTCGATAGAGCTACAGGACACTGAAAAACAATGTTGTTAAGGTTGAGTTTTTGTTTTTTCTGGACCCCCTTCTCCCTCATGTTTAGGCTCATTACTTTTGAGATTTTAAGACGTTCGCCTCATTATTTGGCGATTTTAAGACCTTTCGCCCCATTAGTTTGGCGATTTTAAGACCTTTCGCCCCATTTGTCAATAGTAAGACCTTTTGTGCCATTTAGGTGTCGATTTTTTTCCTGGCGAGCGATAGCAAGCCTGTAATTTAGGTGGAACCAGCCTTCGGCCGTGACCTTTTTCTACCGAAAAATTTCAAAAATTCTCTTGCAGGGGGGTCTTGGGGGTGATCTTTTAAGTTTGGTGGAGGTCTAGGGAAGAAACTGAAAAACAAAAATTATAAATAAATAAATTAATTAATAATACTCTCTCTTTAAAGCATAATACGAACAATTGTAAACAAAATATGAACAGTATCGGCCATTACCACTTGGCCCTTATCGTGTAACCCCCCCACCCCCCCATCCCAACCCCGACTCTACCTGCCATCACCAAACTCGAACCCCGCCCCTCCCCCACCCCCACTCCGGCTACCTCTTTCAGCCATCACCAAACTCCAACCGAGGGCCCCCCCCCCCCCCCCCCCCACCAGCCCCTCCACCCCCAACTCCGACTCTTTCAGCCATCACCAAACTCCAACCGAGGGCCCCCCCCCCCCCACCCAGCCCCTCCACCCCCAACTCCGACTCTTTCAGCCATCACCAAACTCTCTCTCTCTCTCTCTCTCTCTCTCTCTCTCCCAACACTCTAGTAATGTGCCCCACCGCCATAATCGTCCAACTTAACGACTAAACAGCATTAAGCGTCGGCCGGAGATGCCAAGACCTTTCCCGGGGCCCTATGTGGGGAGAGTGCCTGCCAGTTCCAGTTCTCTCTCTCTCTCCACACTACCGGCCATGTTGTTTACCTTAGCTATAACTGAGATCTGTGTCCCATAAATTGTTCTTTTCTCTCATATAAGCATTACGCTATTCATAGTGCAGCTTGGTCCAGTACATAATTATATTGATATCCAGTATTGCTAATGGTGTACTGTAGCTGTGTGAAGAACATGGTGTTCTCACTATACAAACAGTCCTATATGCATTAAGGGGAGGTTTTTAGTTTGTTTCCTACTCCTCCAGCAATCTTAAAATTTCACCCCCTCGAACCCCTTTCAAGATAAATTTGTAAATTTTTCGGTAGAAAAATATTCCGGCCGAAGGCCGGTTACCCTTAAATTACAGGCTCACTATCGCTCGCCAGGATAAAATCGACACCTAACTGGCACGAAAGGTCTTAAAATTGACAGAATGGGGTGGAAATTCTTAAAATCACCAAACTAAAGGGGCAAACGTCTTAAAATCTCAGGAGCAATGGGGCTAGACATGAGGGAGAAGGGGGTCAAGAAAAAAAGTCCCGCCAGTGGAAATCTCCCCTTAAGATTGATTTTGGCCGAAATGTGATGTACTCTAAATATTGTATAATTATGACTTACCATGTGGTGGTGGTGTGGTTGAGTGGTTGTAATAACACTGGTCTTGTAATCCTGGTGACCTGGGTATGTATGGTTCCTCACACATCTGGGGGGGGGGGGGGGGGGAGGTATTACTGGGCGTCAATTCACGATTTACAGTACCGGTACTTTGTTTCAGTATTTCCTGATAAGCCTGTTAATGTACAATCAAACTAACCTTGCCAACAGGCTCCAACGTATGGGCATCCTAGAAACTTAAGGGGGGTGATCTGCTTTTTGTTATTTCTGTCCTTTTCTCTCTTTCTCTGGCTTGTGTCCATTCGGCCCCATTCAGCCAACTATTTTAAGACGTTTATCCCCATCTAGGTGTCGATTTCTTCCTGGCGAGCGATAGCGAGCCAGCATTATATGAAGAAATCCGGCTTCGCCGGAGACATTTTTCTATCGAAAAATGTACATATTTAGCCTGCTGTCAAACAAAAATAAAAAATATGCTGGCTCGCTACCGCTCACCAGTAAAATGTTTACACCTGGATGGGGATAAACGTCTTAAAACAGTAGGCTGAATGGAGCCAAATGGATACAAGCCAGAGAAAGATAGAAAAGGACAGAACAAAAACAGGTGACCCCCCTTAATGGGTGCAGTTGATACCAGTACCAGTCGTAGCTGGTGGTTGGTGGCGTGAATAATGACAGTCAGGCTACAAATGAGGTGGTTTACACATGCTATAGAAAGTATATAATGAGGCGGTTTACACATGCTATAGAAAGTATATAATGAGGTGGTTTACACATGCTATAGAAAGTATATAATGAGGTGGTTTACACATGCTATAGAAAGTATATAATGGGGTGGTTTACACATGCTATAGAAAGTATATAATGAGGTGGTTTACACATGCTATAGAAAGTATATTATGAGGTGGTTTACACACGCTATAGAAAGTATATAATGAGGTGGTTTACACATGCTATAGAAAGTATATAATGAGGTGGTTTACACATGCTATAGAAAGTATATTATGAGGTGGTTTACACACGCTATAGAAAGTATATTATGAGGCGGTTTACACACGCTATAGAAAGTATATAATGAGGTAGTTTACACATGCTATAGAAAGTATATTATGAGGTGGTTTACACACGCTATAGAAAGTATATAATGAGGTGGTTTACACATGCTATAGAAAGTATATAATGAGGTGGTTTACACATGCTATAGAAAGTATATTATGATGTGGTTTACACACGCTATAGAAAGTATATTATGAGGCGGTTTACACACGCTATAGAAAGTATATAATGAGGTGGTTTACACACGCTATAGAAAGTATATAATGAGGTGGTTTACACACGCTATAGAAAGTATATTATGAGGCGGTTTACACACGCTATAGAAAGTATATTATGAGGTGGTTTACACACGCTATAGAAAGTATATAATGAGGTGGTTTACACATGCTATAGAAAGTATATAATGAGGTGGTTTACACATGCTATAGAAAGTATATAATGAGGTGGTTTACACATGCTATAGAAAGTATATAATGAGGTGGTTTACACATGCTATAGAAAGTATATAATGAGGTGGTTTACACATGCTATAGAAAGTATATAATGAGGTGGTTTACACATGCTATAGAAAGTATATTATGGTTGTCATGAGCAGACTTCCAGCGACATCTGTTAAATGTTCCTCAGACTTAGTTGCCAACCAGGTTTTAATGCCATATAATAGAGAAACCTACGTCTGGAGGGATGAAGCATAAAAGAACGATCAAAGTAGTCATATTTACATACTAAAATAAAAAAAAAAAAAAAAATATATATATATATATATATATATATAGGTAGTAACTTGGAGTTAGTAACATTGGTGATGTCCCCTCTGGCGCTACCAATAGTACTATGAGTTTCACGTCATAGAAGCGTCTAGTCAATGCCCTTACTCTAGATATCCTAAAAATATTATGAAGGCTTTCGGTGCACTATTGATGTTGACACTTTAAACTCCGTATTGCAATTTATAGATTTTGTATTTGTAAATGTCACTAATTTGTTTTAATGTCACTAATTTGTTTTAAAGTAGACTATGAAGGTTTTAAAGTAGACTATGAAGGTTTTAAAGTAGACTATGAAGGTTTTAAAGTAGACTATGAAGGTTTTAAAGTAGACTATGAAGGTTTTAAAGTAGACTATGAAGGTTTTAAAGTAGACTATGAAGGTTTTAAAATAGACTATGAAGGTTTTAAAGTAGACTATGAAGGTTTTAATGTAGACTATGAAGGTTTTAAAGTAGACTATGAAGGTTTTAAAGTAGACTATGAAGGTTTTAAAGTAGACTATGAAGGTTTTAAAGTAGACTATGAAGGTTTTAAAATAGACTATGAAGGTTTTAAAGTAGACTATGAAGGTTTTAAAGTAGACTATGAAGGTTTTAAAGTAGACTATGAAGGTTTTAAAGTAGACTATGAAGGTTTTGAAACCGAGTGTACACAGAACAAAACAAATAATTGGCCAGCTAAATCTGCAGTGCCATGTCAACACTAGAATGCCAAAGGTATATAAAAGGTAAATCAAATAAAGTTAGGTTTAATTATGATGATTTGCCTCTTGATAATCTTATATAACTATTATATTTGTATATTAGATGGGTTTATCACAAAACAAATAATAAAGCTTTTGTGTATTTGAGTGTAATATATACAGTATATATATATATATATATAGAATATATATTATATATATAATACTGTATATATATATATATATATATATATATATATATATATATATATATATATATATATATATATATATATATATATACCGGTATATATATATATATATATATACATATATATCGGTATATATATCGTATATATATATATATATACATATATATCGGTAATATATATATATATAAATATATATATACAGATATATATATATATATATATATATATATATATATATAGATATCGGTATATAATTATATATAAAGGAAAGAGGAGGAAGAAGGAATGTTATCACTAATACGTAATGTGCCATTATACTCTAAAAATGTTTTACCGAATCGAAATCGTATTAAGGTTTACTTAGAATATGAAGGAAGTTGTATTGTTAAGGTTATTGGATCATATGGATTAATAGTCTGAAAGGTACTGATAACTAAATTAAGGGGGGTGACCTGTTTTTGTTCTGTCCTTTTCTATCTTTCTCTGGCTTGTATCCATTTGGCCCCATTCAGCCTACTGTTTTAAGACGTTTATCCCCATTCAGGTGTCAATTTTTAACTGGTGAGCGGTAGCGAGCCAGCATATTTTTTATTTTTGTTTGACAGCAGGCTAAATTTGTACTTTTTCGATAGAAAAATGTCTCCGGCGAAGCCGGATTTCTTCATATAATGCTGGCTCGCTATCGCTCGCCAGGAAGAAATCGACACCTAGATGGGGATAAACGTCTTAAAATAGTTGGCTGAATGGGGCCGAATGGATACAAGCCAGAGAAAGAGAGAAAAGGACAGAAATAACCAAAAGCAGGTCACCCGCCTTAAAGCAAAAGGTCCTAATTTGATTTTCAAAAATATGTATAATCTAAACCCTTTGACGAAGTTGAAAAATCGTGTGGCAGGGGCAAGAAAGGGCTTAAAATGTATGCATAAAATTAAAGGTATTCCACAACATCCTCCCAGTAGAACGTGGGTGGCGGAGTTATGAATGAAGCGGATGAATTGCTCTCATTATTATGCACAATTGAGCTTAAGCTAATTATTCTCAAATATTGCATATCATAGACTTCGCAAATCCGGTTATGCTAATTAATTTCTCGACTCCACAATTGTGAATGAATCCTTAGTTAAAGATGAAGTGCTATATATCTATCTATTGCCTGACGCCGTGATCCCCGAAGGGGTGGCCACGAACGAAACTCCCCCATGCACCTCTGTTCCCAGTCAGTCGACGCCCCTCCTCCCAACAATCACCGCCTTCATCCATATATTTCCTCACTCCATCCTTCCACCTTTCTCTCAGTTTACCTCTCCCTCTCTGTCCTTCCACCTCACTCTCGTACACCCTCTTAGTCATTCTCTCGCTTCCCATATTTTCCATATAGCCGAACCATCTCAAGGTGTTCCTTTTCACACTTTCCAGCACATCTACGTCCACACCACACCTCCTTCTTACTTCCTCATTCGTCTGTCTATTCCTCCATGTAACTCGGCACGCACTTCTCAAGTAACTAATTTCCACCCCTCTCACTCTTGGTCTGAGTCTCTCCACCAACGTCCATGCTTCGCTTCCGTAGGTCAATGTCGGGACTACCACACTGTCATGCAAGGACTTCTTCACTTCCATGCTGACCACTCTATTTCTATGAAGTGCTGATCCTGTTAAATATACTGTGTTGTTAACAGAACACTGCTCTGGAAGATTAGTTTAATATACACAGTCTTCAATTTTGCGATTAAATAATTGTATGCCATAGTATATAGATATATATACAGTATATATATATATATATATATATATATATATATATATATATATATATATATATATATATATATATATATATATATATATATATGTGTGTGTGTGTGTGTGTGTGTGTGTGTGTGTGTGTGTGATTGCATGTAATACTGTTGTTGGCCTTGGTAATTGAGAGGCGGAGGAAGGTGAGGAGAGTAATCGGAAATGGTCTTGGTGTAACGAGAGGGATGTTAAGGCTGGCTGTATTTAAGAGGCCCCGGATGTTGTTAAGACCAGGCCGGGCTAAGTGACTCCGCCCCCTCACTGCCAAAGAAGGGGGGTGGGGTTCTAAAGGCACTGGTGGTAATGACAGCCCTTTACCTTAACTGCTTCTTCACGAACAAATACTTTCCAACTCAGTATTTGGAATGGAAAAACATATATTTCATTAAAACAATATATATATATATATATATATATATATATATATATATATATATATATATATATATATATATATATATATATATATATATATATATATATATATATAAAATTGGCCTGTAGTGATATCATCCTCCTCCAACTATAAGATAGAATTATTTAAATAATTAACGTGACTGGCATAAGCATTAAACATAATGATAATCTCCGACGCCCACCAAAACCATATTAGCCGAGGAAAACTGACTGTACAAGCGGATGGCCGAATAAAATGGGCCAGGTTAGACTGGTCATGGGTCATACTCCTCTCCCGACAGCCAGGATAGAGCGAAATTGGATGTTCGTGTAAATTTATGGGAGACAGCTGGACGACAATGGCGTGGGCTGACATCCATCCGTATGTGAAACGACCTCATACCGTAAGACCCCCACCAACGGGCCGACACCCACGTCAGCAAAATAACCCAACAAGAATCTGAACAGACCTCGAAACAACAGGTATAATCCCTCCCCCCTCACAGCCCCCTAACACATACGGTACGACAGATTTTCGACCACATAACGACTGGGATTGTGTGTTTGTGTGTGTTGGTGTGTTTTTGTGGGTGTGGGTGGGTGGGTGTGTGTATGTGTCGGTGTGAGAGTGTCAGAGAGTGCCTGTCTGTGTATATGTGCGAGTGTGTGTGTGTTGGTGTGTTTGTGGGTTTCAGTGAGTGCCTGTGTGTGTGGGGGGAGGGGAGGAGGGTCAGTGAGTGTCTGTATGTGCATATGTGTGTCATATGTGTGTCTTGGTGTGGATGTGTGTGTGAGTGTCAGTGAGTGCCTGTCTGTGTATTTGTGTGTGTGGGGGCAAGTGAGGGGGTCAGTAAGTATCAATACGTGTGTGTGTTTGTGAGTGTGTATGTGTAGTTATGTGTGTTTCAATAGATTATGGCTAAAATTACATTTTATTGTTAACCCTTTCAGTAACAGATGACACCATTCTTACATTATATTCTGGCTAGCAGTAGACGACTTGATTCAGTGTAGTAAGAAAGTGTGCGTTTTAGTAGTACGTGTAGAAACCTAACCTAACCTAACCTAACCTAACTTAACCTAACCTACTGAACTTACCCTAAACAATTTAACTTAATCTAACCTATTAAACCTATTCTATTTAATCAAACCTAACCTATTTAATCTAACCTCACCTATTTGAATAAACTAAGCTACCGTGCCTAACCTATATTTTTGTTTTTTTGTCTGTGTATGGAGACAAACGGGAAAGCTGCCTGTAACAAGTGTAACAAGTTTAAGAAGGACCTATGTTAATAAGGGGGTTTATTGAGATCGTATTTACCCATTTGAGTCTTTAAGGGGAGGTATTTAGTTTGTTCCCTAGACCTCCATCAAGCTTAAAATTACACCCCCTTGAGTCCTTTTCAAGATATATTTGTACATTTTTCGGTAGAAAAATTTCCCGGCCAAAGGCCGGTTCCTCTTAAATTACAGGTTCGCTATCGCTCGCCAGGATAAAATTGACACCTGAATGGCACGAAAGGTCTTAATATGGGGTGAAAGTTCTTAAAATCGCTAAACTAATGGGGCAAACGTTTCATAATATCAAAAGCAATGGGGCTAAACATGAGGGAGAAAGGGGTCAAGAAAAATATCCCTCAAGTGGAGATCTCCCCTTAAGGTAGCTTATAAACTAAAGACAATCGTCTAATAATAATAACAACCAGAATATGATGAAGATGACGTAACGATGGTCAAGGGGTTAATGCGGTGGTTTTAAGACAGAGTGCGATAGATCCACCAACCTTCCTTTAAGGGGGGGGGGTGACCTGTTTTAAGGGGGGTGACCTGTTTTAGGGGTTGGTGACCTGTTTTAAAGGGGGTGACCTGTTTTAAGGGCGGGTGACCTGTTTTAAGGGGGGTGACCTGTTTTTAAGGGGGTGACCTGTTTTAAGGGGGGGTGACCTGTTTTAAGGGGGGGTGACCTGTTTTTTAAGGGGGTGGACCTGTTTTTAAGGGGGTGACCTGTTTTAAGGGGGTGACCTGTTTTTAAGGGGGGGTGACCTGTTTTAAAAGGGGGTGACCTGTTTTTAAAGGGGGTGTCCTGTTTTAAGGGGGGTGACTGTTTTAAGGGGGGTGACCTGTTTTAAGGGGGGTGACCTGTTTTAAGGGGGGGTGACCTGTTTTAAGGGGGGGGGTGACCTGTTTTAAGGGGGGTGACCTGTTTTAAGGGGGGGGGGTGACCTGTTTTAAGGGGGGTGACCTGTTTTAAGGGGGTGACCTGTTTTGAGGGGGGGGGGTGACCTGTTTTGGTTATATTATTGAAGTTCGTCCCTGTGTGGCGAAGGTGGGGGTTTCAGGGGGATTTGATCATATATAATTTAAGGGGGCCCAACTCGCTTTTTTTCTCTTTCTCTCCCTCTCTCTTTGGCTTGTACCCATTCGGCCCCATTCAGCCTACTGTTTTAAGACGTTTACCCCCATCCAGGTGTCAATATTTTCCTGGCGAGCGGTAGCGAGCGAGCATATATATATATATATATATATATATATATATATATATATTTTGTTTTGACAGCAAGCTAAATTTGTACATTTTTCGATAGAAAGAATTCTCCTCGGATTTCTCCATACAATACTGGATCGCTATCGCTCGCCAGGAAGAAATCGACACCTGGATGGGGATAAAGGTTTTAAACCAGTTGGCTGAATGGGGCCGAATGGATACAAGCCAGTGAAAGAGAGAAAAGGAGAGAAAGATAAAAAAAAAAAACGGTGATCCCCCTTAAGGATGGCTTATCTCGTTAGGCTTTGTATTATTATCTCAGCTCTCCACTTGCTGGTATCTTACTTAGAATTCTAATTTCAGGAGTTTGGGTTGACTGTTGACTGAAAGAAATAGATAGAGAGAGATTGAATCCACTTGGAGAATTGGCGCTCGAGCAAATAAAATACCAGCATATTATTATTGACAGACAGACAGACAGACAGACAGAAGAGAGAGACAGAGTGTGTTTGTGTGTGTGTGTGTGTGTGTGTGTGTGTGTGTGTGTGTGTGTGTGTGTGTGTGTGTGTGTGTGTGTGTGTGTGTGTGTGTGTGTGTGCGTATGTGTGTGTGTATGAGAGAGAGAGAGAGAGAGAGAGAGAGAGAGAGAGAGAGAGAGAGAGAGAGAGAGAGAGAGAGAGAGAGAGAGAGAGAGAGAGAGCTAGAGAGAGAGAGAGAGAGAGAGAGAGAGAGAGAGAGAGAGAGAGAGAGAGAGAGAAAACAAAGGTTGAAAGAGACAAAAATAAAGTGTGTGTTAGAGAGAGAGAGAGATGCAGGGAACGCCAGCAAACACCGTGATATATTAAGATGGGTAAGAGGGTGAGAGTGAAAGAATTGAGACCTTCCTTTCCCATTCCAACCTAACTTATTCCCTTCCGTCTCACCCCCCCCCCCTCTCTCTCACCTCTCCCTCTCTCTCTCTCTTTCTCTCTGTTCTTGTCTCATTAAATAATTTGTAATATATGTGATGGTATTCAAAGTCAACTAGTTGAACGATACTATATTACTATCTTAAGACAGGGCTTATATTTAGTTATTATATAGAAAACATTGTATTTACAACTATTTAAACATGACTTCTCTCTCTCTCTCTCTCTCTCTCTCTCTCTCTCTCTCTCTCTCTCTCTCTCTCTCTCTCTCTCTCAATACCAGCTATGGGAAAGGGTAAGGAAGGAGGGGGATTCTCTTGTCTCTTCTTTATGTAATCAAATCCTAATAGACTTACATAGACTTACATAGATACACTGGCCACACAGACCTTACGATCCAAACGAGGTGGTCAGGACTTAATTCTAGTAGAGATGGCATATCCGATAGAAAAGGAAAGTTGAAGGAAAGGATAGAAAAGAAGAAGGCTCTCTCCCCACCCTCCGTTCCCTCCGGCAATTACCGTACATGAAAAAGTTGGAAGTGATTAACCTTGCTGGGCTTCGAAATCCCCAGAAGGAATTTACAGGAAAGATTGGAAAAAAAGAAAGGGAAAACAAAAAAGAAATTAAAAAAGTCATGCAACCCTTCGCCTTAGCAGCATGTAACTTTTGGGGTTAATTGGAATCATCCAACCCATCACCCTTAGTAGTATGTACATATTTAGTGATGTTTATTATTCTTATTTTTTATTTGTGTATTATTATTATTTTTTCTTTTCTAACGCTCTCTTCAGCTGAACAAATAATAACGGTGATAATTACTGCCTACTCCATACCAATTGTTCTGTGGTATGAGTCTAGATTTTTCTTAAATGTATCTATAGAGGAGCTGTCTATTACTTTATTTGGAAGTTTGTTCCACTCATCAATTACACTGTGAGTGAAGAAATGTTTTGTTGTATCAAGATTCGCTCTCCGACCTAATAATTTTAAATGAGAGAGAGAGAGAGAGAGAGAGAGAGAGAGAGAGAGAGAGAGAGAGAGAGAGAGAGAGAGAGAGAGAGAGAGAGAGAGATTATTTACAGTATAGTTGTAAATAGAACATTTTTATTATGAAAACTAAATAAGCTGGTCCAAAGATATGGGTATTACATCATATTTTTTTTGTTTTCATTTTGACTAGCATCGTATTACAAATTTACAATGATTAAGTAATACAGGCAGAGTGAGTGAGTGAGAGAGAAAGAAAGTGTGTGTGTGTGTGTGTGTATGAGTGAGCATGAGTGTGTGAGAGAATAAATTAAGGCTGATGATCACATATTGTCCCAGAGAGAGAGAGAGAGAGAGAGAGAGAGAGAGAGAGAGCGATATGCCAAGGAGCGATCGTCTCAGTCTGCGCCTTGGAACCCCGCCGACATTAGCCGCCCCCCCACCCCCCAACCCCTCCCTCTCCCCTCCTCTCGAGTCCCTGTGTTTACATTCAGAGGAGCCGCGTTCAGGAATCATATAAACTTTAGTGATCCTATTCAGAGTCACCCGGGCGAGAGATCCCGTACAAAATAGAAAGGAATACTATCTTTGGTGGTGGTGGGGGAGGGAGGAGTTCTTCATTCTCCCCTCTCCATCCATCCCTCCCTCCCTCTCTCTCTCTTGCTGGTGTATGTATGTATGCATGGGAAACAAGTCTAATATACCCCGGATGAGGCGCCTCTACGACTGAAATTTGAGAACGAGGAGATATATCATAGATCTGAGATTGTTTGGAGGTGCAAGGAGCGCGGGGGAAAAAAAAATAAGGAGTAGAGAAAAAAAGTGGCGCGAATTGAGGGCGTGTTGGTTGTGGAGTCGGCCGCCAGAGCGCAGCAGGGGGCAGGGAAATGGCCCGGAATAACGCCGCTCTTCGAACTCTCTTCACACCGACTTCGTTGCCAGAATTGTTAATGAACTGCTGTGCGGCGCGTGTCTGTCTGTGTGAGTGTGTCTGAGAGAGTGTCTGAGTGTGTATATGTGTGTGAGTGGGCATGTGTGTGTTTATGTGCCTGAGTGTATGTGCCTGAGACACATGTGTGAGTGTGTGTCTGTGTGTGTGAGTGTGTATGTATGTGTGTATATGTATATGCGTGTGCCTGAGCTTATGTGTATTTGTATGTGCCTGAGTGTATATATTATGTGTGAAAAGGTGTATGTCTGAGTAAGTGTGTGCGCCTGAGTGTCTCTGTTTATATGAGTGTGTCTGTTTATGTGTGTGCGTATGTATGTATATGAGAGAGGGTGTGTATATATCAGTGTGTGTGTGTGTCTCTGGAGGAGGATGTAGTAAGGAGAGTTGGCTACCCCCTTCCGCCTCCCATGTTATGATATATGGTAAGTAGCATTAGCCCGCGTCCTTCTCGGTTTTCAACATTAACGGGACACTGGTTATTTGGGGGGGGGGGGGTGTATTTGGGGGGGGGGGGCTATTTATATATTCATTCATTTATCTGTTAGTTTCCTCCCTACACCTTCATCAAGCTTTAAAAAAAAAAAAAAAAAATATATATATATATATATATATATAATATATAGATATATATATATATAATATATATATATATTAATATAGTATATAATTATATTAATTAATTTATCTTTTACTTTCCTCCCTAGACCTTCATCAAGCTTAAAACAAAACAATCCCTAGATCCCCTTTCAAGATATAGTTGTACATTTTTCGATAGAAAAATGTCTCGGCCGAAGGCCGGTGTCTCTTAAAATTACAGGCTCGCTCTCGCTCGCCAGGAAAAAATAGACACCTAAATGGTACAAAAGGTCTTGATATTGATAAAGAAAATGGGAAGAAAGGTTTTAAAATCGACAAACTAATGGGGCGAATGTCTTAAAATCTGAAAACTAATGGGGCTAAAAACATGAGGAAGAAAGAGGACCCGAAAAAATACCATTCACCCCTTTAAATAATTACAGTCATGCATATACGGATTTCTTTCGGTGCAAACTCAACTAGAAATACAATAGATATATACTTTGATTCCTAGAACTTGAAATGTTGGAGATAAGGAGGTAATAGTGGCGAATAATGCTGCTTGTGCCGAAGTAAACAAATTTAGACCGCAGCGCCGAATGCTTACACAGCACAAACACGATGCTGATCCCATATCTTGGAATAGTGGAGTCCTGCTGAGCTTCCCCCTTCTTCCCCCCCTCCCCCCCCCCCCCTCTCTCTCTCTCTCTTCTCTCTGTCTCTCTCTCTCTCTTTGCTATCCTTTCCTTCCACTTTCTCTTAGGGTTGCTATCTCTATTAGAATTACCGGTAAGTCGCAGGGATCGTAAGATCTGTGTGGCCAGTGTATTTATGTAAATCTATGTAAATATATCTCATTATTTAACTTCATTATAGGCATACACGTGTTGCTAGTCAAATGGAAAATAACTCCTTATATAGCCTACAACATTGCTATAGTTACTTACGGCCAACTCTTACCCACCCTCTCGCTCTTGCTCTTGCTATGGTCTGTGCATCATTGCAAAACTATGTAAATCTCTCTCTCTCTCTCTCTCTCTCCTCGAACGATAGCTTGTGGCACATTTCGGAAGCCCCCTTGCCTGCGTCACAAACACACAAACACACACAGACACACAACAGCAACAACATCATCACCAACGACAACAACACCAACCACAAGAACAACACCAACAACAACACCAACAACAACAACACCAACAACAACAACAGCAACCACAACAACAACAACAACAACACCAACCACAAGAACAACAACACCAACAACAACAACAACCCTATCATCACTCACTGTCTCGTGATTCTGTGATATACTTGATCTGTGTTATATTATATCCCCGGCCCCTACCCCTTCTAGCCTTTGGATGGGGCAAGGCAGTGGTCAGCAACCCTTGAAGCTAGAAGAGCCATTGTTTAAAGTTTCATAATAAATGTTGTGCTGTCGGAGCCGCAATACAAATATATTGGTCTCATAAACCGAAATCTACAGTACTTCAGAAAAAAGAGAATATAGGCCTACCCTCTGAACTAAACAATACAGTGATATTGTTCAGTATACTTGTATTCACAAAGCTTAGGACAGACATATGCGCTACATTTCTATGAATCATAACGATTGATACCTATACTGTAGATCTTTTCGAAGTTGAATAAACAAATCTAATATTGCCTTGGCTGAGTTATATGATGCCTTCGTTTTGAAGGAAGAATTATAATTTCTGAAGCTTCTGGAGCCACACAAGTGTCCTGGAAGAGCCGCATGCGGCTCCTGAGCCGCAGGTTGCCTACCCCTGGGCTAGGGGCTTTGTGATGGCTGTCTAAGAATGACTGTTGGAGCTTTAATGACGTGGTAAACATGTGAAAGTCGTCCACAAATGCTGGGGAATAATATTTAGTGTATATGGCACAGTGCGAGGTTATAATACGCAACCCAGTTATGCCCATGTGTACAGAAGCATACCGTGCTCTCTATTTTTATTTTTATTTTTTTCGTGGCCCCCTATGTTTTCATAGATTTTTTTGTTTTCTATGTGAATGAGGGAGACAACAGGCATAACTGCCTGCAGCGAGTGCCTCCCCCAGATTTCAAAGAGTGACAGGGCCGAAATCAAGGGACGTTCGAGCTAAAATGCCTGGACACACGGAGTTTGAAGCAATTTAAGTCATAGGAAGAGGGAAAGACTGATTCTGGGAGAGAGTTCCAGAGCTCAGCAGTTGAATAGAAGAAAGTCTGAGAATAGCGTTTCACTCTTGGCTTGGAGAGTTGCACAGAGTAGGGGTGGGATTGTGTTGCAAGGCGGGTACTATGTACCCTACATAGAGGAGGTGGTATACACTGGGAAAGCTCCGAGGAACACTGATTATTGTAGTAGCGATAGAATAGTGAGAGAGATGCAACATTGCGGTGAAGAGAGAGAGATTGCAGAGAGTTGGTAAGTGGACGGGAGTTAATGATACGAAAGGCTTTCCTTTCTACTTTATCTAGGAGTGCGGTGTGAGAGGATCCTCCCCACACATGTGAACAATACCCAATACAAGGATGCACTGTGCCCCTGTACAGAGCAAGAAGCTGTGCAGGGGTAAAGAACCCCTTGAAGCGGTTGAGCACACCCAGCTTCTGGGAGGCTGCCTTAGCGAGACTGGTAATATGGTCTTTCCAAGTGAGAGCAGAAGAAAAAGAGACACCGAGAACATTGAGGGAAGATTGCCTTTCAATAAATAATATGTATACAGTACTTTTGTAAATGATATATAGAAAATTGTATTCATTAAGGGGAGGTATTTAGTTTGTTCCCTACTTTTTCATCAAGCTTAAAATTACACCCCCTAGACCCCCTTTCAAGATAAATTTGTACATTTTTCGGTAGAAAAAATTCCCGGCCGGAGGCCGGTTGCTCTTAAATTACAGGCTCGCTATCGCTCGCCAGGAAAACATCGACACCTTAACGGCACGCAAGGTCTTAAAATTGACAGAAATGGGGCAAAATGTCTTAAAATATCCAAACTACTAGGGCGAAGGTCTTAAAATCTCAAAAGCAATGGGGCTAAACATGAGGGAGAAAGGGGTCCAGAAAAAAAAATCCCTCCAGTGGAAATCTCCCCTTAACCCTCTCCGACATATGACGCGATTTTGAGCCTATTAGGGATACTTTAAAGCCTTTGTTACCATCAGGGGTATTTAGAAACCTTTAGTTTAGTTACTTCAACCTCTGCAGTTGTCTTTGAGTTAGCTGTGGGCAGAAAACTAATTTTGGAGAGGTAATTATAAGAGTGAGAGAACTCTTTCTTATTGCTAATCTGGCAACCTCTGCGTCATATGTGCGTGAAAGGGTTAACTCGTTTGCAGTTATACTTTCATAATTAGAAATAGGTGAAGTGCACGAGTGAAATAGGTGAAGTGCACGAGTGAGAATGCTGGAGCCTATCGCATGCAACTGTACACTCGTAATCACAGCGTCTTGTTCGATGGTGACTTCCTGCGTACGTACAATCTCGAATACCGCTCCGATACTCTGTTAGGTCAGGTCAGGTGAAGATATTGAGGGATGTAAGTCTTTACAACGGCACCTCGTATCTACAGTACTTTTGTAAGAGTGTTGGAGAGAGAGAGGAAAGCTGTTGAAGTGGCTTTGTTCTCTGTGTGTTATTAGTCTGTAGGGTAGGTTAGGTTGATTTAATTCTGCGTCACCATGTGTACAAGTGACCACATAAAATTGTATCTAATTCACGATTTTATGTGTGGCAGGATAATATGCTTCAATAGGGAGTGTCATTTCTTAATTAGTAGTTCATTCATATGATCAATTACCGATTCTTTACATTCTTGACATTATCCTTGTAAGTCAATCAAAACTATATTAATTTTCATACATAAAAATGACAGAGAGTAGGTGGAAATTCATTTGGGCAACCGTTCAAAAATCCGGAAATGGGTTGCATAAGGGGGAGTGTGGCTGAAGGGGGAATCGAGCGCGCGGCAGCCAGAGTGAGTCATTTGTTCCGCCCCGCCGCACCACAAAAGACGCCCCAACCACCACACTTTTGACACTTCTTGAAAAATGGTGGGCGGTACACAGACGAGGCCAATAAAACCACCAGCCGCCCGGAGCTGGCATTCATATGGTAATCCGCGCCGGCAATTGCTAAGTCAGGAGTTTTGGGTGTGTTATTATTATTATCATCGCTGCGTCGCTATTTTCACCAAGGGACACATTCGAGGTTATTCAGTTTTCCTCTATCGCTCGCCAGGAATAAATCGACACCTGAATGACACGAAAGATCTTAGCAAATACAAAGAAATAGGGTGAAAGGTCTTAAAAACTTCAAAACTCGCGATTTGTGTGTGATATTATTATTATAGCTGTGTCGTTATTTTCACCAAGGGACACATTCGAGGTTATTCAGTTATCCTCTT
>JAVRFV010000369.1:0-52500 GCA_032716605.1 Paralithodes platypus
TGGGAGTTGCAGGGTCTGGTAAATGAGTTTGGAACAGTATGCGAAAAACGGAATTTGAAGGTAAATGCGGGGAAGAGCAAGGTTATGGTCTTCGAAAGGGGTGAAGTCAGAGAGTGTGAGGTGAAGCTGAACGGTCAGGCTATGGAGATCGTCAACTCTTTTAAGTATCTGGGCAGTGTGTTGAGTAAAGATGGGACTATGGATGAAGCAGTGCGGGAGAGGGTACAACAGGGGAAGAGGGTTGTAGGAACGCTAAAAGCAGTAACAAGAAATAGGGTGGTCAGTATGGAAGTGAAGAAGTCCTTGCATGACCGTGTGGTAATCCCGACACTGACTTACGGAAGCGAAGCATGGACGTTGGTTGAGAGACTCAGACCAAGAGTGAGAGCAGTGGAAATGAATTACTTAAGGAGTGCGTGCGGAGATACATGGAGGGATAGACAGACTAATGAGGAAGTAAGAAGGAGGTGTGGTGTGGAGGTAGATGTGCTGGAAAGTGTGAAAAGGAACAACTTGAGATGGTTCGGCCATATGGAACGTATGGAAAGCGAGAGAATGACTAAGAGGGTGTATGAGAGCGAGGTGGAGGGACAGAGAGGGAGAGGTAGACCGAATGAGAGGTGGAAGGTTGGAGTGAGGAAGTACATGAACGAAGGCGGTGCTGGTTGGGAGGGGCGTCGACTGACTGGGGACAGAGGTGCATGGGGGCGGTTCGTTCTTGGCCACCCCTTCGGGGATCACGGCGTCAGGCAATAGATAGATAGATAGATGTTAAAAATATCTTATATATTTTTGTTTAGCTTTACTTGGCATTCCTCTTCCTCTATGTATCTAGCAATTTAACCCCCTCAAACTCCTTATGACGCGATGGTGTGGTAATTACCCCCGGCCAAAAAGCTCTAAAAGACGATCGAGTGATAACTCAAGCGAGCTTGAAATACGCAGGCGTTTCGTTCATGGTCACCCCTTCGGGGATCAAGGTGTCCGGCAATATATACCGGTAGGCTATAGATAAATTCATTTTTGGGCTATTTCTTCCATTTTATTTATCCTATTAAAGTGCTTGATTGATTTTTGTGCTAATGTAGTTAGTATTTGGTGTAATTTTACATATTTCAGCTAAATCTGAAGAGCACATGCAATTTATTTGTGCATGTTCAGTAAGTATTGCTGGGGAAAGGGTTAACGTATTCATCTTTTGGGGTATTTATTCTATGTTTTTATCCTGTTTCTGTGATTGATTGAGTTTTGTGCTAATGTAGTTGGTATTTGGTATAATTTTACATATTATAGATAAATCAGAAGAGCACATGCAATATATTTGGGCATTTTCAGTCAGTATTGCTGGGGAAACGGTTAACATACAGTATTCATCATAGGAAGGGAAGAGGATGTGTAGCTCAGATCTTTGCCCTGAAATATGCTGTGGAGAAATATCTTGAGAAGGGACAAAAGTTGTATGCTGCGGAATTGCTGCCTTCATGGACTTGGAGAAGGCCTATAAGAGAGTTGATAGAGAAGGTACCGGTATGTAGAAAGTACTTGGAATATACGGAGCAGATAGCAAGTTGCTGAAAGCAGTGAAAAGCATGTATGAGGGTGCAAAGGTGTCAGTATGTGTTGAGAATGAACAGAGCGAGTTCTTTGATCTGAATTTTGGGTTAAAGAAAGGGTGTGTGATGTCCCTGTGGTTGTTCAATATATACTGAACTGTTTATGGATGGAGTCATTAACCCTTAAAAAGCGGCTCACCACTTAAGTCGAGTTAAATAAAGCTGGACTATGTGGCGGCGCTCGACATAACTCGAGTGGCAATTTCAGCACGTAATGTGGCTGAGAGAGAGAGACAAGTGGTGGCAGGAGACTAGCGAGCGTATGACTGCTCCAGACCACCGCGGCGAACCTACTGACACAAATCTCAGCTCCCTCCTCCCTCTCTCACTCACTACATACTCAATTATGTACCGAAAGTACCGAATTACCTGCTTTTTGCACTCGCGTTGCACGGTTATTGCAAGAAAACTATCCATCATACAAGGATCGTTATGGTGTCATTCGAAAGCTCTGTTTATGCCCTTTCAGGGATAGATACTTGTTTTACGTTCTGGGTCTTATTTAGGCATGAAAATGATCACGTAAACAGCCCTATTTTGGCTAAAAACACCCCGCTGGGCGGTACACATAAATAAACCGCATAGGCCGCTCGTAAGGTGTTAAAGAAATGCAAGGATGAGCAGTGGATGTTGGTGTACCACTAATATGGGAAGGCAACGAGTGGAATGACAGAGTTGATAGAGAAGGTATGTGGAAAGTACTGAGAATATATGGAGTAGATGGCAAGTTGCTGAAAGCAGTGAAGAGTATGTATGAGAGTGCAAAGGTATCAGTACGTGTGAAGAATGAACAGAGGGAGTTCTTTGATCTGAATGTTTGGTAAAGCAAGGGTGTGTGATGTCCAGATGGTTGTTCTATATATACAGTATTTGGATGGAGTCATAAAAGAAATACAAGAAAGAGCAGTGGATGTTTGTGTACTGCTGTTTGCTGAAGATATGAATGGGAGTTGCAGGGTCTGATAAATATTTTTGGAACAGTGTGCGAAAAATGGAATCTGAAGGTAAATGCGGGGAAGAGCAAGGTTATGGTCTTCGAAAGGGGTGAAGCCACAGAGTGTGAGGTGAAGTTGAACGGTCAGGCTATGGAGATTGTCATCTCATTTAAGTATCTTGGCAGTGTAAAGATGGGAGTATGGATGAAGAAGTGTGGGAGAGGGTGCAACAGGGGAAGAGGGTTGTAGGAATGCTGAAAGCAGTAACATGAAATAGGGTGGTCAGCATGGAACTGAAGAAGTCATTGCATGACAGTGTGGTAATCCCGACACTGACTTACGGAAGCGAAGCATGGACGTTGTTGGAGAGATTCAAACCAAGAGTGAAAGGGATGGAAATGAGTTACTTGAGAAGTGTGTGCAGAGTTACATGGAGGGATAGACAGACGAATGAGGAAGTACGAGAGAGGTGTGGTGTGAATGTACTGGAAAGTGCGAAAAAGAACACCTTGAGATGGTTCGGCCATGTGGAACGTATGGGAAGCGAGAGAATGACTAAGAGCGTGTACGCCTAGTAGTGTAGAGCTAGTGTAACCTAGTAGGTAGAGCTCTCGTCTCACACACGAGGGGTCGGGGGTTCAATCCCCGGCCGGGCGGAGACAAATTGGCCTTGTCTCCTTTCATGTGTTAGCCTCAGTTCACCTAGCTGTAAATAGGTACCTGGAATAAGTGGACGACGTTGTGACGTCCCTTCTGGGGTTGGCAAAAATGGTACAAGGCGAGATGGGTATCATATGGTTCACCTAAGCTGATGGCTACCTAAGCCTTCGGGCGAGACGGTACCTTCTATAGTGAGAATGGTACCTTACAGATTCACCCTAAGCCTTCGTTTCCAATGTCGCCAATTGGCTAAAATACAGACTACACACACATCCACAGCCATTCCAACAGTACATAAAACACTTAACATGCATTTCACGCAATACATTCTCAGTTAAGGAGGCGCGATAATAATGAGCTTAGCTCGCATTGCGTGGATTCCCCTTGACGAACAAGTAACTGAGTAACTGAGTAACGAGTGAGGTGGAAGGACAGAGGGAGAAATAAACCGAGAGAGAGGTGGAAGGATAGAGTTAAGAAGTATATGCTTGAAAGCGGTGCTGGATGGGAGGAGGGGCGTCGACTGACTGGGGACAGAGGTGCATAGGGGTGTTTCGTTCGTGGCCAATCCTTCGGGGATCAAGGCGTCCGTCAATAGATAGATAGATAAATTCATCTTTAGGGCTATTTCTTACATTTTCTTTATCCTGTTAGTGTACTTTATTAAAAATGTTGGTAATGTAGTTGGTAATTGGTGTAATTTTACATATTTCAGATAAAGGATGTCGACAGAATAAAACGTTTAGGTATAAAGAGTATTAGCGAGGAGATGCGTACAAGTAAACTGGGTTGGTATGGACATGTGGAGAGAATGGATGAACAAAATTGGGTGAAAAGATGCAGGTCTGCGATTGTGGAGGGAGCTGCACCAAGGTGGACCGAGTAAGGATCGGACTATACGTGCCGATCTCAAATCCAAAAACTTGACAAGTAAAGCATCCCTTAACAGGGTTGCCTGGAATGCCGCCATTAGGAAAAAGAGAAACTGCATATCTGTGGAGCACTCAGTTTGTTATGTACGTATGTATGTATAAATCTGAAGAGCACATGCAATCTATTTAGGCATTTTCAGTCAGTATTGCTGGGTAAAGGGTTAACATATTAATCTTTTGGAGTATTTCTTCCATTTATTTATCCTGTTAGTGAGTGTTATTGATTTCAGTGCTACTGTAGTGGTATTTGGTGTAATTTTACATATTTTAGATAAATCTGAAGAGGACATGCAATATATTTGGGCTTTTTCAGTCAGTATTGCTGGGGAAACGGTTAGCATACTGTAGTCATCTTAGGAAGGGAAGAGGATGTGTAGCTCAGATTTTTGCCTGGAAATGTGTTGTGGAGAAATATCTGGAGAAGCAACAAAAGTTGTATGCTGCATTGATGGAGTTGGAGAAGGCCTATGACAGAATTGATAGAGAAGGTATGTGGACCGGTACCGGTAGGAAATATACGGAGTAGATGGCAAGTTGCTGAAAGCAATTAAGAGCATGTATGAGGGTGCAAAGGTGTCAGTATGTGTGGATAATTAACAGAGCGAGTTCTTTAATCTGAATGTTGGGTTAAAGCAAGGGTGTATGTGATGTCCCCATGGTTGTTCAATATATACCAGTACAGTATATGGATGGAGTCATGAAAGAAATACAAGGAAGAGCAGCGGATGTTGGTGTACCGCTGATAAGGGGAGGAAACGAGTGGAAGTTGCCTCAACAGTACAGTACCGGTACTACTGTTGCTGACAACACAGTTCTGATGAGCGATAGTGAATGGGAGTTGCAGGGTCAGGTAAATATGTTTGGAACAGTGTGTGAAAAACGGAATCTGGAGGTAAATGCTAGGAAGAGCAATATTATGGTCATTGAAAGGGGTGCAACCATAGAGTGTGAAGTGAGGTTGAACGGCTATGAAGAATGTCAGCTCATTTAAGTATTTGGGCAGTGTGTTGAGTAAAGATGTGAGTAGGCCTATGGATGAAGAAGTGTGGGAGAAAGTGTAACTAGGGAAGAGCGTTGTAGGAACTCTGAAAGCAGTAAGAAGAAATAGGGTGATCAGCATGGAAGTAAAGAAGTCCTTGCATGACAGTGTGGTAATCCCGACATTGACTTATGGGAGCGAAGCATGGACGTTTCTGACTGGGATTGATCATTGATAATCATCGGTTATGCTAGTTGGAAAATTAGTGGGGTAGAATGTAGAGTTCGGGTGTACCGCCAGCCTTGTTTACACTACGCGGAGCGGCGGCGGATGCTGGCCATCATGTTCCCGTCTATTTGACTGCTTTTGGATACAATAATAGGTTGAGGGGGGTCACCCCCCCATGACATATTGTCATCATCATATATATTGCCAGCAGGAGGCAAATAACCGAAAAAAACGCCTTCAAAATAGACGCGAACTAAAGGCTGGTTCACACATAGCCGAGTCGGTGCGCGAGTCCAACACGAGTGATGAAATTTTGCTATTCAGCAATGACTCGTCGATACTCCTCAACACTCAGTATAGACTCGTGCTACGCTCGTATATACTCGACACACTCGTGGGTACTCGCCACGGGGTCCAAAAATTTCATGCATGCATGACATTTTTGGGTCCCGCGGCGAGTACCCATGAGTGTGGCCTAAATACGTGTAGACTCGTGTACATACGTGTTAACTCGTGTTTGACTCTGAATAACTTCGTTATTCGTGTTAACTCGTGTTGACTCGTGTAAACCCGTGTAACACTCTTTGGTGATTCGTCGCTTTTCGTCATCATTTCGACGTTGACGAAGCAACACGTGTCTACACGCAACAACACGTATGTAACACTCATGCAACACGTATCAACAAGAGTAGAAAGCACGAATGTGAGTGCCAAAATTTGGTGCCCCCATGATGCCAGAGTTTAAACGATTCAAACACAAGTGAAAACACGAGTAAACAAGATCCACTGAGAAAAAAACACGAGTGTAACACGAAAAAGCAAGTGTCATTTGAAATACCGTTATTTTAAAAATGTAGGAAGAATCAACGAGAGTTTACACGGATGTAACACGAGTCAACACGTGTGCAACAGAGATCCAACGAGAGTCAACGCGTTGTCTTTCGTGTTGATCCGTATAAAAATCGTGTTGATCTGTGTAACAATCGCGTTGACTCGTCCATACTCTTTGTTTACGTGCCTTGGAATGTGGCCATTATTTTTCAAATTTTTGACACTCGTGTTGGGTTCGTGTTACACTCGTTTTGACTCTCAGTTACTCGTACAGACTCTTGCATGAACACGTGTTGACTCGTATTGAATCGAGTTAACTCGTGTTACACTCTCCTTGACTCGGGAACAATTGCTACTCGCGGCCGACTCAGCCTCCAGCGACGGCAATAATCGACGAGTGTGACTCGTGTTTGACTCGCGCACCGACTCGGCTATGTGTGAACCAGCCTTTAACCACGGTGATCGACTTATGTAAACATTACGGCGGCGGTGTCGGCGTCGGACACTTGCGATAATGTTCCCGTCTATTTTGAATGCCATTGGATACAATAATATGTTGAGGGGGGGCTTTGCCCCCATGACGTGTTGTCATCATCATATATATTGCCAGTAAGGGGCAAACAACCAAAAATTGCCGCAAAGCCCTCCCCTCAACATATATTGTATCCAATGGCAGTCAAATAGACGGGAACTTGATGGCAAGCTTCCGTCGCCGCTCTGCGCAGTGTAAACAATGGTGGCGGTACGCCCGAACTCTACATTCTACCCGGCTAGGCCTATATTATAGGCTACAATAAATAAGTAGGCTAGGCTATTTTTTTTTATAGGCTATGCCTAGTCTAATATTACAATTTAAGGTAGCATTCAAGTTGACTACAGCAGGACTTACCCTTGACCAGGTATAGGCTATCCTAGTGTTTAATAGGCCTATACCCCTTTGAAAGGACAATATCCTAGTCTAACCTAACAACCTTACCTAACCTATTATAGTAGGCTATTATGGGGTGGGCTGCTGCCCGCACACCCCATTTTTGGTGTATTTGTCTATTTGTGTCTGTGAAGGGAATTTTTTCAATGTCGATAACGAAAATCCTAATGCCTGACTATAGCTTATGGAGTACAAAAAATCTCGAATCTATTGTTGATTATTACCTAATAAATTGTTTCTCATAATGCTGCAGTAGTGTCGTTTAAAATACCAACCATTTAATTGTGTGCCTTTAAAATGACCAAAATTAGGCTATAGGCTACTGGAAGATTAGAAGAATCTTTAAGCAGGACTAGGCTAGGGTCATTGTCGTGCCAAAGCTAGATTATAGCCTAAATATAAAAGGAAGTGAATAAAATGAAATATGCCGAAAAAATAGACGTCAAAATCGACGCAAAGTTAACCGCGACGATCGCCCTATGTAGACATGACGACCATACACCCGGTAACTACATCCATCCCATTAAAAGTTACTGTGGGACACCAAATATGTGGAGGGGGTCTCTGCGGCTCTGCCCCCCCACGTTGGCCCGTCACGTATTATGATGTACGGTAAGTTATCATCATCTGTGCTAATTCATAGGATTTCCAATTAACCTCTGAAGTGCGCATAGGGGTAATTAGACACCTCTCCCTGTGCGCATGTATTTGAGGTGTTTCCGTCACTAAAATATTCATTGTACCATTAATAGCATTAATACTTATCCATATGCGCCTATTATGGGTTGATTATAAAGCTATTAACCTAAAACAATAAAACGAGTGAAAACAGCGTTTGGATGGTCAAAATCGGAGATATAGCCCGCGAGTTGTATAATGTATGGGTGAGGCAAGCTGCTTTTCCAATTTCCCCCAAGCCACTGAGACACAGTCGATCGATACTCTCTCTCTCTCTTTCATTTTCTTGCTTTCAGTGCTCTGCAACCGGATTTCTAATGTTAGCACGAAATATACCTCAGAATAAATAACAGGGAAAATAGGTGATAACTGAAGGAGAGGAGGAAAGTGGGGAAGGAGGGGAGGTAGAGGACTGAGATTTTGCATGGATCAGGGGCAAAAAAAACAAAATTGATGTCAAAAGTTGATTTTTTTTTCTCCGACTTTTAAAGAGTCTCCCCGCAGTCCGCCGGGGGAACTCTTAAGAGTCTCCCAGCAGTTCCCGGGTTAAGGACAAAGTCAATCAACAGACGAAATAAGCTCCCAAATTACAATAACATAGCGGCCCGCCGTTTATGGGCGACTTTTTACACGTCATTTTAAATGTTACTTTCCTGCCCTGGTCTAGGCCTAATAGATTTTTCCAAAGAATCAAACTTAAATTAAAAGGAAGTAGCCTAGCCTACAGTGTATAGGAAGGCTAATACTACATGCATTCCAGAACTTAGGCTAGCCTAGGCCTAGGCTATATGAAAATGTGTGGGTGGTCTGCCAAAAAAGAATCACTAGGCCTATTAGGCTATGGGTAGGCTAGTATGGGGTGCATATTGCAAATTTTCTGAACTCTTAGGCCTAGGCTAGGCTAAATTAAAACTCACAAAATCTGAGTAAAACCAGCACTAGAATTTTGTCTTGTCTTGTCTTGGGGTAACCTCAGGCGAATACTCGCCCACTCCGGCCCTACCGTAGTCGCGGAGATCCTATGTCACAATTAAATTAGTTTATAGTTAAGGTTAAAATTCACCACCGTGTCACTTTCATTCTAGGTCATTCGTAGAACCGTAACACTGTAAAGGCATCAACCCAATAGCAGGTCATCAGGTGGTGAACCAGAGACCTACAAACCACGGTACTAGGGCCAGAGCAATGTCTTGAAGTGAGGTGCCCTTATCAACCAACCCCAGACAATTCAGCTGTCGGAAGGAATCCATCTTTGAAGACAGAAAGGGACGCCCATCCACATGCTCAGTGGCACGGACTGCGTTATTACATGGTGATATAACCAAGATAGATGTTAAAAGCTAGAACGAGTTCAGAGTTAACAAAATGATACCTAGCCTAAACAACAACCATACGAAGAGCGTCTTATAATATATAGTACTTCACTATCGACCAATCTAATTGACGGTTTTTTTCAGGTAAATCATCAAAGGCACGACATGATATCAACTGTAGTCCTAATCACATGCATCAACCCCTCCCTACCAAAATTATTGTGTAAATGATTGTTACTAACCCCACTCTCCCCTACTAACTTCCTAATCCCCAGGCATTAGTTCCATGCAGTTTCCAAGTTCCCTTACCAGAAAGTTTGCCTGATCCTCAGACAAACATCCATCCAAGATCCTTTGTAGTGACGGGACGAGGCGAGGCTTAGGAGGCATATGTAGGACGACCAGATGTAGGATGTGGAGGGGAAGAGGTACCGTACGATGATACATGGGATGCGGAGACTGCGGAGGGAAGAGCTTGTCAAAGTCATAACGGTTCCTCAGGACCTCACCAATAAACCGGGGGACGGCCGGTGCGGGCAATGGTCGATCGCCGTAGTTAATATAAGTTCGCGGTCGCGGAGATCCTATGTCACAATTAAATTTTTTATAGTTAAGGTTAAAATTCACCACTGTGTCACTTTCATTCTAGGTCATTCGTAGAACCGTAACACTGTAAGCAACAACCCAATAGCAGGTCATCCGGTGGTGAACCAGAGACCTACAAACCACGGTACTAGGGCCAGAGCAATGTCTTGAAGCGAGGTGCCCTTAACAACCATCCCGACAATCCAGTAGGAGCTGTCGGAAGGAATCCATCTTTGAAGCCAGGAAGGGACGCCCATCCACATGCTCAGTGACGGGACGAGGCGAGGCTTAGTAGCATATGTAGAACGACCAGATGTATGGATGTGGAGGTAAGGGACGTACGACGATACATGGGTGCTGAGACAGCGGGGGAAGAGCTCGTCAAAGTCATACGGTTCCTCAGGACCTCAACAATAACCGGGGACGGCCGGTGCGGGCAATGGTCTATCGCCGTAGTTAATATAAGTTCGCGTCTATTTTGACTGCGATTTATGATGTAGATAGGCTAGTCCTGGGCTACTGGCCCCCTGCTGGCAAATATATGATGATGCCAATATGTCATGGGGGGCGATTGACCCCCTCAACATATTATTGTATCCACGATCTCTACAACCTCTATCTCAAAAAGGGGCTAGAGCAAATTGGCTTTAATTTTCACATCTAGGCTATTCCTTGACAGATTTGCTCCCTCCAATTAATATTATTAGCATAAATTCAGCCTAGTTTAGCCTATAAAACAAAAACTAGCTTTGTTTCGCCTAGGCCACATATAAAAAAAAACCCACTCGTACTGCAATTATAAGCATAAATATGAGTATCTAAGTTACAAAGCAAATGTTTTTGTATAGCCTAAAATAAACCATAAATCTTTCATCTTTCAACTGTTGAGGTCATAAATATAAAAAAATCTAATACATTAGGAAAAAATGCGTTAAGAGTTGTTAGCGGTCTATCGTCCCCTTTATTTACGTAGTCGCACGCTCGCAGTTACATTCGCGTCTATTTGACTGTGGTTATTTGCCCTGCTGGTATAGATGATGATGACAATAATCATAGGGGGATAAAGCCTCTTCAACCCATTTGTACTCACGGCCAGGCGTTGGGTAAATTGTTTTGTTACCGGCCGGCGGATTGAGGGTGGCTTTACCAAGTTTACCCCAGCAGTTAAATTAGAAGCGAATGTAGGCCTAACTGCGAGCGTGCGACTAGGCTATATAAACAAAGCTTTTGGTATGCCCACAACTACAACTCTTACCAAAACTGCAATTAGCCTACTTTTTTTTTTTTTTTTCAGTCTAGGCTCAATTGTGGTAGGCTAGGTTAAATTCTTTAACATGTGTACTATTGTGTAGGCCTGTGCTTTCCAATAGAAGTAAAAATATGTAGCATAGCCTAATGCAATTTGACTAAAACCCAAGCCTACCTGAATATAGCCCTATGCAGAGCTCAAAAGCAAAAAACAAAAAAAATATATGTTGAACAGTGAAATAAAATTAAGCTAGGCCTAGGCCTGGTTTCTCATAGGCCTAATAACCTAATGAAGTATACTATAGCCTAACCTAATTTAAGTTATTTCACACAAAACTAATAGGCCTACCCAGCCCTCCTCATGCATTATTTTCCATTGTAAAATAAGTTTGTGATACACTACTAAAGATTATTCAACATGGAATTTGAATGGAATAGAGAAGCTTAGCAACGAAAAGCCAATACTCCACCCTCCCTGTGATTGTACCAGCTTTTGTAAGCAGTGCAATAACTTAATGAAGGACAGAAAAGCTGCAGGATGCTCTGGCATTCTAGCCGAGATGATTAAGGCCTCAGGTGAGAAAGGAGTAGGTGTGTTCAATGAGCTAATTAACTTCATCATCAGAGAGGAAGTAATCTCTGATGAATGGCACAAAAGTATATTATATACTGTATACGAGCAAAGGGGACTCATTGGATAGGGAAAATTATAGGGGCCTGAAAATACTTGATCAAGTCATGAAGGTCTGTGAGAAAGTCTTTGAAGGTATGATATTGACGATATGCAGTTTGGTTTCATGCTAGGACACGGCACAATCCAAGTCATGAAGGTATTTGTGTGATAATGAAGATGTATGAGGACTCACAAACGGCAGTGACAGTGAAAGATGTACCGGTACTGAGTGATGAGTTTTCAGTTCGCGTCGGAGTCCACCAGGGCTCTGTGTTAATGAAGCCCCTTCCTCTTTTTTTTTTATGGTTCTGGAGGCACTATCTGGTGATTTCAGAGTTGGGCTCCCCTGGGAACTGCTATAAGGGTCCTGAAAATGCTTGACTAAGTCATGAAGGTCTGTGAGAGAGTCTTAGAAGGTATGATACGGGAAAGATACTGTATGTACTGTATGTACTTAAAAGATAGGGATCTGATGTTGTGTTTGCAGACCGGGAGAAGGCCTTTGATAAGGTGGCCAGAGAAGTTGTGCAGTAGGCTAGGAGAAAACTTGGCGTTGAGGAGTGGCTGGTGCATGTGATAATGAAGATGTACGAGGACTCACGAACGGTAGTGAGGGTGAAAAGGGTACAGCTGAGTGAGGGACATATACAGTACTTCTTGTTGAGGATATAGGGTAGTGAAGCTGTGAAGCTTATGTCACCCTATCCGGGCGGAAAGGACCCCAGGGTGGAGAGGTTTCACAGGGAGGACGGGGACATCGTAGATTTCAGGGGAGGGCACCCATGCCCCGCAGTCGACGGAGACGCCCCGCCAACCTCAGGAACTTCTTCGTTAGCAGGAGGACCTTGGATTGACATATACAGTACAGTACTAGATATTTGGTAAGGGTTAGCTTTATATCCCATGTACTGGTTACTAGGGACATAATTTATACTAGGTGTTAGGTGGAGGTTAGTTTTGTATCCAAAGTACTGGGTACTAGGGACATATACTAGGTGTTACGTGAGGGTACTGAGTGATGAGTTTTCAGTTCGCGTCGGAGTCCAACAGGGAATTGTGTTAATTAAGCCCTCTCCTCTTTTTTATGGTTCTGGAGGCACTATCTAGTGATTTCAGAGTTAGGCTCCCCTTGCAACTGCTATAAGAGGCCTGAAAATGCTTCGCCAAGTCATGAAGGTCTGTGAGTGTGAGAGAGTCTTTGCAGGTATGATAACTTCATAGTCAGGCAGCTGCAGGAAAGATATCTAAGAGGTGTTTTTTTTCGTCCCGTCTCAAGACCACCCGTCGCAAGATCTACCCGAAAAACTTTTTTTCTGGTCCCGTCGCAAGCCCACCTTTAGCAAGCGAGACACCAATATTCTCTTGCAACGGCAAGAGAGCTCCGGAGCTGGGTTGACGGCAAGCTGAAACATCTCACTCAACTTACTGTTTCTCCATTCTAATTTATTTCGGTATATTTGTTTATCCAAACATTATGTTATAATTTACTTGCGTATTATTAGGAAGTAGAGTAATAAGAGCCCACAGTAACGTATATCCAATTGTTGATAATAAATTAATGTGGGACAGTACGCTTGGTTAATTTTGTCCACGAAACAACAACAAACCCCAGCTTTGACTAGGCCTAGGCTATGCTATTTATGGATTGTTTTTTCATATCAGAATTGCATTTATATAATCCTAATGATAATTAAATTGGCGGTGAATGTTATTCCGATGAAATGGAAGTTGTATAGCCTAGCCTATATATTTGTAAGATGTGTGCTGGCTTGGAGCAAGCCTGTGTTGTTTTTCCTGTCCTGTGATGATCTTGCGATGGCTTGGTTGAGACGGTGGTCTTGCGACGGGCCCGGAAAATCACGTCTCTACTGAAAGTAAGAAGTTGTGCAGTAGGCTAGGAGAAAATTTGGCGTAGAGGAGTGGCTGGTGCGTGTGATAATGAAGATGTATGAAGACTCACGAACGGTAGTGAGGGTGAAAGGTGTACTGAGTGAGGGACATATGCTAGGTGAAGGTTAGTTTTGTATCCCACGTACTGGGTACTAGGGACATATACTAGGTGTTATGGAAGGGTTAGTATTGTATCCCAAATACTAGGTACTAGGGACATATACTAGGTATTACGTGAGGGTTAGCTTGGTATCCCACGTACAGGGTACTAGGGACATATACTAGGTGTTACGTGAGGGTTAGTTTTGTATCCAACGTACTGGGTCTAGGGGGCGGCAGCCTCCACCCATAATACTAGGATAGGTTAGGTAAGGTTGTTAGGTTAGGCTAATGGGGATGGATGTAGTTTCCGAGTGTACGGTCGTCATGTTTACATTTGTCGATCGCCGTTGTTAACCTGCCCTTCCCTACCTATCATGTGTTGATTGGTTGTCCATCTTGATCTAATTCTTCAGGCCAGCCCTATTAGAGTATTTTGGGGGAACTCAGTGGTGTGGTTAAACTATTTTTAATATATATTTGTTTAAATATGTAAGATATGCAATAAATTATGTAAAATATATTGTTTTTACTTTATACCTATACATATAATTGTCATTATTAAGGAAATTCCATTGACTATTTACATCGCTAGGCCTAGCTTCCTTATTTCTATTAATTTCCTCCAGTTCACAATGAAACCTATTGCTAATTTCCTTGTTCTTCAGCAGCCGCGGCGGTGCCGGCGTTGGACGCTTGGGATAATGTTCCTGTCTATTTTGAATGCCATTCGATACAATAATATGTTGAAAGCCCCCCCTCACCCCCCCATGACATGATATCATCATATATATTGCCAGTAGGGGGCAAACAACCAAAAAAATTGCCGCAAAGCCCTTCCCTCAACATATTATTGTATCCAATGGCAGTCAAAATAGACGGGAACATGATCGCAAGCGTCCACTGCTGCCGCCGTTGTCATGTTTTCATGGTCGATCGCCGCAGTTTGGTTAGGCCTATTTGCCCCCCTCAACATATTATTGTATCCAACGGCATTCAAAATGGACGGGAACATGATGGCAAGCTTTCGTCGCCGCTCCACAACCATGTTTACATGTGTCGATCGCCGTGGTTAAGTTCGCGTCTATTTTGACGGCGATTTTTTTCGGTTATTTGCCCCCTGCTGGCAATATATAAGATGATGACAATATGTCATGAGGGGGGGGCCTCAACAATGACCTCTAACCTCTGTAAATCAAATAGGGCTAGAGCAAATTGGCTGCAAATTTCCACATCTAGGCTATTCCTTGACTGACTCTTCCTAAATGGTCGACATAACTTCAGTCACATATTAGCTTGATCACTCTAGGCCTAGTTGTTTTTTAGTTACAGAGGTTATAGCCTAGGTCATGATTTCTTGCCTACTTACAGCGAATAGACTAGGCCTATTGTAGATTGGTAAAATATTTGCTTAATAGGCCTAGGCTATGCAATTGTCTCAATTTGACTAATTTTACCTAATTAGGCAAGGCCTAAAGCAGCCTCAGTCTATTCCCAAACCCAAAACAGTATCCCATGTTAAGCCCTAGGCTAGGCCCAGGCCTAATCCCACTCTCAATCAAAATTCGAACTGATAAATTCGTACCTACCGGTAGCGCTGCCTAGGCTAGGCCTATATTGTTCGTGAATAGATATAGAAAATGGTTTAACCCTTTACGAGCGGCCTATGCGGTTTATTTATATGTACCGCCCAGCGGGGTGTTTTTAGCCAAAATAGGGCTGTTTACGTGATCATTTTCATGCCTAAATAAGACCCAGAACGTAAAACAAGTATCTATCCCTGAAAGGGCATAAACAGAGCTTTCGAATGACACCATAACAATCCTTTTATGATGGCTAGTTTTCTTGCAATAACCGTGCAACGCGAGTGCAAAAGCAGGTAATTAGCCACTTTCCCGATACAATTCCGTATATAGCGAGTGAGAGAGGTAGGAGGGAGGTGAGATTCGTGTCAGTAGGTTCGCCGCGGTGGTCTGGAGCAGTCATACACTCGCTACTCTCCTGCCACCACTTGTCTCTCTCTCTCAGCAACATTTCGTGCTGAAATTGCCACTAGAGTTATGTCGAGCGCCGCCACATAGTCCAGCTTTATTTAACTCGACTTATGTGGTGAGCCGCTTTTTAAGGGTTAAAGGAAAGAGCATCTTATATTATGTTCAAATAATATGTAATAGCATTGTGTATGGTTGTATTACATTTAAATAGTGATAGATGTGTATATTAATGGGATAAATACTCTGAAGTTCACATACGTTCAGAAAATTTTGTGCAACACTGTTGCCAGATACTAATCAATCCCATTATCATTATATCATAATGGATTTTACTCATTTGCATAATTTCAAATACCTAGGACATTAATATAATATTTTCCTATCTTTTTTGTAGTGATATTTGTCTAATTTAGTGGTATATTGGTGTCTGTCTAGGGTTGTTGTTGTTGTTTCTCCCCAAGCTGCCTGGCCGAACAGCCCCAAGGCCCCGAGCAAGGCCAAGGCCATAACCGAGCGCCCCCACAGAACCCCCCCCGCCGACCACAACAAAGCCTGGGTGACCGAAGCCACTCCATGGGGGGGGACTGAGGAGGGGGCGGGAAAGCCCCGGGAACCCAAACCCCCCCCAGGGCCCTGTGCCCCCCAGCAATTATGAAGAGAAAGTTGAGGGGCAAAGGAAAGATGTGACGCTTTGGCTTCCAATCTTGGTAGATTAGGAGGTCAATCCACGCAAGAGACGCCGTCACTTGAGATCTAGAAAATATATAAGTAAAAGGAACAGTCAGAGTAAGCTATGGGTATGGCAGAGATCGCTCAGTTCTCACTCTGATAGACCAGCCCATCACCAGATCTGTCTAGGGTTATAATGCATTGTGAAAGTTACCTCTGCATCTCTGACTTGGCTTAAGTACCCCTGCTTTCTTTGAGTACTACACGGCAAGAGAAGCTTTCGGTTCTGTCACAGACTGTCAATTACTGTTCAAGGTAAACACAACTGCTAAATTCGACCTCATGTTCAAATAATATGTAATAGCATTATCTATGGTTGTATTAGACAACAATCGTGATAGGTTTCTATTTTATGTGGATAAATAGTATTAAGCTGAATAAACTAAATACCGAAAGTTCACTAGAGTGGTAGTTGATACATATGAGGGAGGAAGAAGATACGAAGGAAGGGCTAGGCAGTGTTGCCAGTTGTATAGCTAGATATTACCGCTAGATGTAGAGCTATTTACTTCAATTTAGCAGCCATTTTTTCATATCTAGGAGGATTTACTAGGGATAATTTTAAAAATGTCAGACATTCTAGTCATATTACATTGTAAAATTTGCAAAACAAACAAACCAAAACTCTTTAGAAATTGCAGCATTATTCTAACATTGTTTGACTATGTAGCAACATGCTAGCGACTTTTGAGAAAGGATTTAGCGGTATTTTGTGTAGACATACTGGGTGGTTGCAGTGGTGCCAGTTGTAAAGGCTACATATTATCGCTAAATGTAGAGCTATTTACTTCAATCTAGCAGCCATTTCTTTTATATCTAGACACATTTACTAGGGATAATTTGAAAATTTCAGACATTCTAGTCATACTACATTGTAAAATTTGCAAAACAAACAAACCAAAATTCTTTAGAAATTGCAGCATCATCCTAACATTGTTTGGCTATGTAGCAACATGCAGCACATGCTAGCGACTTTTGAGAAAGGATCTAGCGGTATTTCGTGGTAACACTTTAGGAGGGTTAAAATACGAGTCACACGGGCAATTGCCAAAACTTTAAAGGTCCATATCATTGTTATTAAACTAAGCATTTGGCAAAGGGAGGAATTGTTAAAAACCTTAGCCAATACTCTGTCATTCACCAAAAATAAATTTGAATTTATTATTATTATTTGGTAGGGTAGGTATGTATAGGTAGGTTGGCTAAATAATTGCTGGAATTCGTAGGGACTCGAACGGTTTTGAGAGAGTTAATTAAAAAAACAAAAGATAGGACTGAATAATAAAGAGATTATGTTATTAAGCAAAACTGGGGGATGCGTGGAAGCCTATAGACTGTAGACGGTAAACTTTCGTGTGTGGTAGCGAAATCGGTTTTAAAGTAATTTAAGAATAGACAGTTTTCAATGCTGCGGCCAACTATTCCACCCATTTATATTTTGTTGGTATCAAAACGTTCGGAATCGCGAGCCTCACCCAACTACGCAAGCATGGCTCTGATCATCGGCGTAGTTTTCAAGATGTGGAATTTTAAGTGGAATTCGAGGTTTTTTCAAGATTGCCGGAAAAAAAACCCACGTGCAAAAGCAAAACCTTCTCTATAAAATTTGCGGAGCATTAGTAGGGGAGTGCGTATGCCAAAGCCCAGTCGTTTCCTGTGGGTGGGAGAGACGGTATTTAAGCGTCAAGTTTTTCGGGAAATCGGCTGCCACGGACCTGTTTGGCCACCATGCCGGATGTTTAGCATATCAAAAGTTGCCCAATACAAAAACGCACCTCTTGTGAAAGTTTGATCCCGATCCAAGAAGCGGTTCTGGAGTTATTGCGTCGAAACCGGCGCGTAAGAAGAATTTGGATGAAATTCCAGGTTTAATGATTACAATAGGGGTTCCCCGTAGGGGACGAACCCCTAATAATAATAATAATAATAATAATAATAATTACACAAATAATAATCAGATTTAATAATTTCACTCTCAACACCAAACACTTCCCAATGAAATTAATGAAAGCATGTGATACTACCGGGATTCTAACCTAGGCTATCACGTACAGATCTTAAACACTCAAGACAGTACACCATCAAGACATTTAAAGGTTAAGTACATTACTACGATTTCATATCCATTTATTGAATACTGGATATCAATCATATCATGTACTAAAACTCAACTGCACACAGGATAGCCGAGCAGGAAAATTCTTTACAGTACCCGCCATATTAATTATTTACACCCTGAGAATTGGTAATAGTTGTTGTGGTTCGTGCAAGACTAAATGATGTTGGTGGGGGTAGTTTATTGTTATTAATTTAACCATTAAGCTTAAGTGAATAACAAAAACCACCCCCACCAACATAATTTAATCCACTGAGTACCATCTAATTAATAATAAATGTACATCCCAGGACCAGCAGGTTGTACAATTTTCGTTTTCTCCAGAAAACACCCGGAATGGGTTAGAAATGAAGGAAAAAACATAAACAAACCGATCCCCTAGGTCATTAAGGGGTCCTACGGGGTGCCCGAAAGTCGGAATTGCAAGAGGCAAAAACATGCAAAAACATGATTTTGCATGCTCCTCACGCGCAAGAGGCTGGACTTTGAGGTTTTCAACTATCGGCATTGTTGCGTGGGATATTTACACAGTTCCCACACTAATCTGAGACTCTAGGTGCCATAGGACCGGAGTAATTAACCGTGATGCACCCTTTGCGGCGCTGGGGTTTAGCATTACATACATTGCCGACGCACGTGATGAATCGCTGGTATCTAGTGGGTTAATCTTGCACGAACAACAACAACTATTACCAATTCCCAGGGTGTAAATAATTAATATGGCAGGTACTGTACAGAATTCTACTAAAAGAAGGCACACAGGCCTAGGGTACACTAAAACGTCTCCCACTAGACGGCTTTGGCCCACAATAGCCTTATTCCCGGCCTGCTTTTGCAACGTGGTCGCCATTGTGATCATGATTATTTATACTTACACACACGCACAAACACACACACACACACACACGTATGTACGTACAAGCACGAACATACATGCATACACACACACACACCACACAGATAGATAGATAGTTTATTGACCACAGCATCAAATACAATTTACAATGATTACTATAATTAGAAAACAAATGTTCTATTCATGAAAACTGGTGTTGATCTCTAATGCGTTGAGTCAATGGACAATCCTGCACTACATGTCTCTCTGTTTGTACTGCTTTACACACACATAACCTCTCGTCCAGTGGCAAGCCTTCTGTTCCATTCATCCCCCCAAAAAAGATAGATAGACACTGTAGGTAAACTACATCAAAGGGGTAATTAGGTATCGGATAAGTACCGATCTTAGCAGATGCATTTAACTTGGGTTTAGCTTTCGCGCAAGTAATACATTCATCTATGTGAGTGCAAGTAATACATTCATCTATGTGAGTGCAAGTAATACATTCATCTATGTGAGTGCAAGTAATACATTCATCTATGTGAGTGCAAGTAACACATTCATCTATGTGAGTGCAAGTAATACATTCATCTATGTGAGTGCAAGTAATACATTCATCTATGTGAGTGCAAGTAATACATTCATCTATGTGAGTGCAAGTAATACATTCATCTATGTGAGTGAATAAATCACGTTTCATTGTACGCCAGTAAAATTACCTTTGAGCTTGAGAGAAGGCTCTATCCTTACCAGGGTGTCCAACTAATTTGTGACCATGAATACAGTGTAGCGTCGCATCTATGCGTGAAGAGGGAATAACTAATTGCAACACCTCTCTATTAGGTGATTTCCTGCCAGATAACTGCGTTCTCTTGTACAAACAATTATCGTGTATATCGAAGTCTTGTAAATTCAAAGCTAATAAATCTTTAGTGCTCGAGGTAACAGTGTCACCTGATTCTATACTAAGAATTACTTTACTCCAAAACGTGTCGGATCTCTGTTCCGCAGCAATACCATCAGTGTTCAGAATCGCATTGGCTGCAACTGAAGCTACTGGATTACGAGATAAGGCATCAGCTGCAACATTGTGTTTACCTTCCACATACATTAATTGGGGATTATAAGATGCCAAGATTAACTTCCATCAAGCACGTCTGCCAGACAAAAAATGATCATCGAACAACTTAAGTAAGGGTTTGTGATCTGTCCATACAGTCACATTATAGCTATAAATTATTTCTTTGTACGTCTGAAGAGCCCATATTAATGTAGCACCTTCAAAGTCAGTTACACAATAATTTATTTCTGCCGGTTTGAGAGAACGGCTTGCGTAGCCTAACGGGCGTAATTCATTCCTTTCATCATACTGCATGAGAGTAGCACCGAATCCGGAGTACGAAGCGTCAGTGTTAATAACAAAGTCTCTATTAAAATCAGGAAAGGCAAGTGTGGGTCTCGTGGTTAAGCTATTCTTTAATTTATGAAAACTTTGCTCTTGTTCATAACTCCAATTAAATTCCACACCTTTCTTTAACAGTTCGTAAAGGGGTTTCGCCATGATTGCATAATTTCTAATGAAACTCCTATAATAACCACTGATACCAAGGAATTGTCGCAATTGTTTTACGTTAGTGGGTGTTGGGAAATTTGTGATAGCGTTCGTGAGATCAGGAGTGGTATTAACACCATCTGGGGTTAGTTCATGTCCTAAACAAATTTGTTTCTTCTTGAAAAAGTTACATTTACTAAGTTTAATCTTTAAACTAGCTTCGTTAAGCCTAGATAAAACTTTCCTCAGTGCTTCAACATGGTCCGATATATTTTTAGAACAAATTATGATATCGTTTATACAGTATATACATAAACGTTATCACCTAATAATCCTGCCAGTATATTAGACATGAGACGTTGAAATACTGCCGGTGAATTTTTAAGGCATTGTGGTAAGCGTTTAAATTCATATGTTCCAGAGGGAGAATTAAATGCGGTGTATTGACGGGAATTTTCATTTAAATTAATCTGATGGAAACCACTCGACAAATCCATAGTACTAAACACTTTATTATCAGTACCTAACGAATATAAAATTTCAGGGATTGCAGGCATACGAAAATGTTCAGTTTCTGTGAGAGAATTAAGTTTCCTGTAATCTACGACAACTCTATATTCGCCCTTATTTTTCTTAGGAACCAAAAATAGGGGACTACGTCATAAATACAGAGATGGCTGTATTACATCTTGCTCCAATAATTCTTTCACATGCGTATTAGTTAATTTTCTTTGTGAATGAGAGAGACGGTACATTGGCAGATAAACAGGTGTTTGATTAACATCTTTCAAAATTATACGGTGATCCAGGATATCTGTAAATCCCATAGAGTCAGTTTTAAGGTGTACAGTGGAGTGAAATTAATTTAACAGTTCGTGTAAAGGAGCGTTTGCCTCGGGATAATCTACTGGGTTAAGTTGACTTAATATTTATATCATACGTTCATCAGAAAATGATGGTGTGAAGGCTTTCATATTAACATTACTTATGGATATAGGACTCATTTCCTCAAATATTCAGGGGATAACTTCAGCTTCACAAATAACTGTACCTGCAAATATTGTTATCATGCCATTAGTAAAATTAGTTAACAGTGTCATAAAACAATTAGTATGTTTAAATTCATGTAAACTTTGGGAGACGTGTATGCATTTAATCATTCTAGTGTCTGGAAGTAAAACTAGTGAGTTAACATCTTCACATAAATTATCAGCATATACAACAGCGACTTTAGCGGAGTGTGGCTCAATTACAATATTCTTTTCCATAAGAATATTTGTAATAGAGGACTTTAATCCGACATAATCAGTTACCGTGACTGTAGGGGTTTGAGGTTGAGAATAAGATAAGGTGGGGGTGTTTCCGTGTATGGGTAAAACCTTGTTTCCCGCGGCGCTTGTAAGACGGCGGGTGTGTGAGTGTGTAGCGGCGGGGGGGGCAGTGAATGTGTGTGGTGGGGTGGAGGTGGTTTGACCTTGAAACGCAACTGCCTTACATCTCGCCTCCACTACGCTGTGCGAGTCGCACTAGACGGGGGAATATTTAATGTGATACCTTCAATAAAGCACTTTTCTATTTCCACTCCGTTCATGTGAGGGAAGAGTACAAAATTTCTGTTTCTCACAGTACCATACCCTAACAATATGTCAGCTCCCACATTAAGTGTATGTAAGACATAACATTTCTCATTATAAGGATTTAGATCTGAATGCAAAGTCAGGGGCAAGTACGTCACTCCAATAATTCCCAAATGATCACCAGAAACACATTCTAATATTACATCTGGAGGGAATATTTTCAAAGACTTGTCAGAATTTAGTCTCTCAAAAACATTTTCAGGAATGAGGTTAACAGGAGAACCCGTATCTAACAAAACTGTCATTGATATACCCTTACATTGAGAATTAAGAACACATAACTCTGGAGATTGCATTAGGGCACCAACACTTAATTTTCTGAGGGATTTGGGTTTCACTACTGGCGGGAGGGGGGGTGGAACACTTATATTTATGTTATAGTGATTTGAGAGCCGCGCGCCATGTTTCCCGAGTGTTTAGCAGTGTGTCTGAATGATTTGTGGTTCGCTACGACTGCCGCGACTACCTCACATTGGCTGGTCCAATGTGTCCTTTCTTTTCACTTTCGACCGTATGGCGAACATCCTGTCAAAAATTCATGACTTTCCTTGTGTTTGATATGGCAATTAGAGACCTTATGGCCTGCATAACCACAGTAGTAACACAAGTCGGTGTTCCCAGTTTGAGAATTAGGTTTGGCCTGAAAATGTGTGGGAGAATGTGGAATGTTTCCGTGAACGTACGAACGTGACACATAAGCGTAATTTCCATGACGGGAACCAGAGGGATACTGAGAGACGGGAGGTGTGGGAGGGTGGTGTGAGAGAGTAACCGGGGCGTCTTGTTTAGATTTAGGGAGCTGGGGTGTCTGTGGGGAGGGTTTGGAGAACTGAGCTGTTGTTGTTGTTGTTGTTGTTGTTCCCCAAGCTGCCTGGCCGAACAGCCCCAAGGCCCCGAGCAATTCCAAGGCCATAACCGAGTGCCCCCACAGAACCCTCCCCGCCGACCACAATAAAGCCTGGGTGACCGAAGCCACTCCATGGCGGGGGGCTGAGGAGGGTGCGGAAACGCCCGGGAAACCAAAGCCCCACCCAGGGCCCTGTGCCCCTCAGCAATTATGAAGAGAAAGTTGGGAGGCAAGGGAAAAATGTGACGCTTTGGCTTCCAATCTTGGTAGATTGGGAGGTCAATCCACGGAAGAGACGCCGTCAATTGAGATCTAGAAAATATATAAGTTAAAGGAAAAGTCAGAGTAAGCTATGGGTATGGCAGAGATTGCTCAGCTCTCACTCTGATAGACCAGCCCATCACCACATGACTAGAACCCAATCCTCTCAGCATCAGCTAGGAAAGGCCCTAGAAAGCCGCCTTTGGCGGGGGGATAGCTCCCCTATTTCAACCCCTTTCGGGGTTGGGCACCCGCCAGAACTGAGCTGTTTGTGGGGAAGGTTTGGGAACCTGAGCATTTTTTGCATTAGTGGGTTTTATTTGAGCAATAGTGAATTGTATTTGATTTGTAGTGATGCCGCCATTGTCACAAGCCTGTTGCAGAGACTTCGTGAATTTAGTTAAACTGTCAGTTGGAGCAAATTCAACTCTACGAGCAATAGGCTGTACATTTTCTGGTAACGCTGACACCAACAGGGTATATGAAAGGAGTTTACTAAACTGTTTCAACGAAATATTGTCATCTGTAAACCAAGAGTTACCTTTTAAACCGTTGCTCATTGTGTTCGCCATTACGGAACAATCTGCCAATAGAGTATCAACAGATTTGCCCTTATTTATATGTTGGATTGAGTTAGCAAAATCATGAATCAGAGCAAAGTCACCTCTTGAGTTTCGTGCAAATTTCTCCCAAAACTCGTCTTTGAAGGTTTGATAAGTCGTGCATTCTAGCAACTCGTCACAAGCTAATAAATTACCGGCTGGAGTTCTACCCTTATCAAATATAGAGCGAAATATATAGATTTTACCTCTGTCATTTGTGACCTTTCGAGCGGCGATCTCAGACTCGATATCACTAATTACCGCAAAAATCGATCTATTAGCATCCAGGCCTGTAAATACCTTTTGCGCCTGACCGTGAACAACATGTAAATTTAAGTTGTGTGCCATGTTTGAAATTTGGTTAATGGGGTTGGCGAGAGTGAAATGGGAAAACGCAGGTGTGGGGTTGGAAAGCACAGTTGTGGGGTCTTGCAATGTAAGGTGACGGTTACCAGAACGAAGTTCTCTGTGATGAATATTATTTAAAATAGGTGGCTGTGTTGACATAACATGATCGGGAGGTATCGAAACATCGTCACAATTAGCATTAACAACAGGGTGAACATTTGAAGTACTGGAAACTGAATTATTTATTTCTGTATCGCCTGAGTTATCGTCCTGAGCAGTAAGATCGGCCTCAAAATGAGGTAGGGGAGAAGTACTGAAGATATTTCGCAAATTGTTCATGAGTTAGAAAAAACACAATGAAATATAAATGAGAGGCACCTCGCATAATAAACACATCATATATTAGTGAATTTCGATATGCACATCAATGTAACACATAATTAGCACTTGCACATATATATTGGCTTTTTATAATTCACTGGGTAGGTTCGAACAAAAAGTTTGCAAAATTAGTAATAGGGAGTTTACAGAAAAGTAGGACCTCCTTTCAAAGTATAGAAAAGGAAAGTCATAGAGATTATGAAAAGAAACTGCAGTGTTGTGTCTCACCCGATGTTGTTATGACTGAAGGTGAAGGGGTGATGACAACACACCTCTGGTACAGGAACGGGTGGGTGCGGGCGCGGGTGTGGAGTTGCGTGTGTGGTTTGTGGGTCGGGTGTGGCGCCGATGAACGGGGTGTGGCGCGCTCACAAGGCCGCCGGTTGATTGAAGGTCGATCGTCCGGTTGATTGAAGAGTCGATTTTGGTTGATTGGTAGAAGTGGAGAGTGAGAAGGAAGCGTGGTGTAGGCGCTCTTGTCAAATCAGTTGTTTTAGAAAGAGACCATCCGCTGCCAGACATGTGAGGTTCTTTACTCCGATGACACCGTGTTGAGGTGGAATCTTCAGTAGGTCTCTATGTGATGAATAATGTTTGTAGAAAACTGCCACCACTAATCGTTTATAGACATATTAGGAGTCTGGAATTAATCAACCCATGCGATCAGCCTTTCCTTTATTTGTGTTATAAGTATGCAGGAACACAGTCAGGAATCAAATCAGGTGTGAAGTGATGAAATGGTGAGAATGGTGAAAGGGGTGTGTGAGAGTGTGGTGAGTGGACCTCCGCCCTCGACTCGTGTCTGTCGAGTTCTCCTCGTGTCATGGCCGTCATGCCTAGGTTCAACCGCACCTCGCCTTCTGAGAATGCATCACCAATGATGAAAGCGTGAATAATCCTGAGTGACGAGTGAATAATAATACATGATGAGTGAATAATCGTGCATTACTCCAGTCCAGGGGTCTCCTGGTGTTTAGGTTAGCAAGTCGTTAATATAGGAATGAAATGATTAATCAGCATGTTTACCTTAGCTATTGATAAGGACACCTGTGGTCTTGCCTCTGGACCACAGCTAACAGCTCCTTGTACAGGCATATACAAAAGTTGTGTCACAAGTATGAATTGAGTTATGAGTTGTCTAAATATGAGTGAAAGGATCGTATAACATGCTCTGCTCCCTTCATAAAAACTCTTAACTGCTTCTAACAAATGTCCTCCTATTTCATAAATCCTTAATACCTTCCACATTGCTTCACGGTCCACACGATCATACGCTTTTTCCAAGTCCATAAAAGCCCAAAATATCTCCTTATGCTTCTCTAAATACTTCTCGCATAACTGTCTTACTGCAAACATCTGATCCAAGCACCCTCTTCCCCTCCTAAAACCGCACTGTTCTTCTCCTATTGCAACTTCCGTACACTTCTCTATCAACACCTCTCTATCAACACCCTGCCATACAGCTTTCCAACCACTGACAATAAACTAATACCTCTATAACTTGAACAATCCTGCCGATCTCCCTTCCCCTTGTACAACGGCACAATGCATGCACTCTTCCAGTACATTGGTACCATTGACACAGCAAAGCACACATTGAAAAATCTCACCAACCAATCTATTATCACATATCCACCCTTCTTTATACACTCCACAGCAATACCATCCAAACCTTCTGCTTTTCCCGCTCTCATTTGTTTCACTGCTTCTTTCACCTCATTAACTAAACCACCTAACAAAATCAATCTTCGATAAAGCTTCTGATTCTAATATGAAAGTCTCAAAAGAGTACGGAACAAAACTTGCTCAGCAAAATTGCCGGAAAAATATCTTGTATTACACCGGCTTTACATTGTTGCCGTGATTCAGTCAAGATAAACAATGCCTATTATAACCCAATGTCAAACCAACGCATTCTCCGCATTCTCCGGCATATTTTGATGAGCAAGTAATTTCTTGTAATATTTGGAGGCACTTTCTTACTGGAATCAAAAACTAGATTATATTAGGTGGCTGAACAATTCTGATAGAGCTGAAATAATGAAGCTGCCAGACTACAATTATTATCCGCATAAAGCGCTAGTTTGACACCGCCATAACAATAGCTGGTGCAACGTCTTGGGAGTTATGATATTTTGTAATATTATCATTGAGGGTCTTGATTCCTGTTGTCATTTTAATCTATCTATCTATTGCCTGACGCCGTGATCCCCGAAGGGGTAACCACGAACGAATCGCCCCCATGCACCTCTGTCCCCAGTCAGTCGACGCCCCTCCCCCCAACCAGCACCGCCTTCGTTCATGTACTTCCTCACTCCATCCTTCCACCTCTCATTCGGTCTACCTCTCCCTCTCTGTCCCTCCACCTCGCTCTCGTACACCCTCTTAGTCATTCTCTCGCTTTCCATACGTTCCATATGGCCGAACCATCTCAAGTTGTTCCTTTTCACACTTTCCAGCACATCTACCTCCACACCACACCTCCTTCTTATTTCCTCATTAGTCTGTCTATCCCTCCATGTAACTCCGCACTCACTCCTTAACCTCTGAAGTGCGCATGGGGGGTATTAGACACCTCTGCCTGTGCGCACGTATTTGAGCTGTTTCCATCACTAAAATGTTCATTTTACCATAAATAACATTAATACTTCTCCATATGCGCCTATTATAGGTTGATTATAAAGGTATTAACCTGTTACAACAATAAAACAAGTGGAAACAGCGTTTGGATGGTCAAAATCGGCGATACAGGCCGGGAGTTACATAATGTATGGCTGAGGCAACCTCCTTTCCCGCCACTTTTCCGCAAGGCTGGAGAGACACTGTCGATCGATTCTCTCTCTCTCTCTCTCTTGCACTCGCTTGCTAACAGTGATGACAATGCCCTGCTTGCAACTCGCTAATGTTAGCACGAAAATATACCACAGAATAAGGGAATAACAGGGAAAATAGGTAATAACTGAAGGAGGGGAAGAAAGTGGGGAAGGAGGGGAGGTAGAGGAGTGATATGTTGCATGGCCATGGGGCCATTTTTTTTTTTTCGGTGTTTAAAATTGATTTTTTTTTTCCCTGACTCTTAAAGAGTCTTCCCGCAGTCAGCCGGGGGAACTCTTAAGAGTCTTCCCGCAGTTCCTGGGTTAAGTAATTAATTTCCACTACTCCTCCGTAATTCATTTCCATTGCTCTCACTCTGAGTCTCTCAACCAACGTCCATGCTTCGCTTCCGTAAGTCAGTGTTGGGATTACCACACTGTCATGCAAGGACTTCTTCACTTCCATACTGACCACCCTATTTCTTGTTACTGCTTTTAGCGTTCCTACAACCCTCTTCCCCTGTTGTACCCTCTCCCGCACTTCTTCATCCATAGTCCCATCTTTACTCAACACACTGCCCAGATACTTAAAAGAGTTGACGATCTCCATAGCCTGACCGTTCAGCTTCACCTCACACTCTGTGACTTCACACCTTTCGAAGACCATGACCTTGCTCTTCCCCGCATTTACCTTCAAATTCTGTTTTTCGCACACTGTTCCAAACTCATTTATCAGACCCTGCAACTCCCATTCATTATCATTCATCAGAACTGTATCATCCGCAAACAGCAGTATAGATAGCTTCCACTCAATTCCCTCGCTTTTCAGCGATACACCAACATCCACTGCTCTTGATAGTATTTCTTTCATGACTCCATCCATATATACAGTAAACAACCACAGGGACATCACACACCCCTGTTTCAAACCAACATTCAGGTCAAAGAACTAGCTCTGCTCACTCTCCACACGTACTGCCGCCTTTGCACCCTCATACATGCTCTTCACTGCTTTCAGCAACTTGCCCTCTACTCCGTATATTCTAAGTACTTTCCACAAACCTTCTCTATCCACTCTGTCATAGACCTTCTCCAAGTCCATAAAGGCAACATACACCTTTTGTTTCTTCTCCAGATATTTCTCCACAACACAATTCAGGGTAAAAATCTGATCTACACATCCTCTTCCCTTCCTAAAACCTCCCTGCTCGTCGCCTATCCATTTCTCCGTTCTCACTCTCACTCTCTCAATCACTACCCTACTGTATACCTTCCCTACTACGCTCAGAAGACATATTCCTCGGTGGTACCACACACTCCTCTTTCCCCTTTGCCCTTATATAGGGGGACTATTATGCCAGTCTTCCAGTCATCGGGTGCACTCCCCTTCTCCCATGCTAGTTTGCACATTTTCCATACCCATTCTATCACTATCTCACCACCATACCTCAACATTTCCCCATACACTCCATCTGTTCCTGGTGCTTTCCCCAACTTCACTCTTTTCATGGCTTCCCACACTTCTGACCTCCTGATCCCCACCTCCTCCTCCACTACTTCTCTTCTTCTCCCTCCCATACCATATCCAGCTATATTTGCTGGCTCTTCATTCCTTACATTTAGCAACTCATTGAAGTACTCCCTCCATCTTTCGACTCTCTCTTGCTTCTCGGCTAGCATTCTCCCATTCTTATCTTTCACACCCTTACTGTTTCCCTTGCTACCTTCCCTAACTTTCTTGACTTCTTTCCAAAACAGTTTCTTACTCTCCCTCCATTTTACACTCAGATTCCTTCCAAATTCCTCATCTACTCTTCTCTTACTTTCCTTCACTACTCTCTTCACCACCCTCTTACTCTCCACGTACCTCGCTGGTTTCTGTCTCTCGAAATCTTCATTCCCTCTACTACCCAACCACTCTCTATATGCTTTCTTCTTTTCTTCCACAGCTATTCTTACTTCTTCTGTCCACCATGCTGTACCTTTCACTCCCCTCCCTCTTCTCCTCACTCCACACACCTCCTCACATGCTGCACAGATCTCATCCTTAAACACCTTGTTCATCTCCTCCACTTCCTCGATAACTTCCAGGTCGAACCCACCTAGTCGTCTTTCCACTTCTCTCCTGTACTCCTCCCTGACTTCCACCTCCTTCAACCTATCCACCCTCCTCTCACCTCCCTCCAGCTCTCCTCACCCACTTCTTTTGTATCCTAACCTTAGCTACCACTACATAATGATCAGACAGACCCCATCCAATACCCCTATACACCCCAGCATCCATCAGAGAATTCTTCATTCGTTCATCCACACATACAATTTCATAATCAATCAATGACTTTCGTTCCACCACTGTCTTATCCTTAATCGTCAACATCCGTTTCCACGTGTACCTGTGGATCATTCTGTGTCGGAAGAAGGTGTTGGCTATCCACAGCCTCCTCCCAACACGTACGTTCCACAAGTGCACTACCATTCCCATTCACCTCTGATGGTACCCCCAACCCTCCCACTACTCCCTCAACTTTCCTATCACCCACCTTACCATTCATATCCCCAATCAGAAATATTCTTTCGTTCTTGTCAAACTTCTCCAGGCACGCCTCCACATTCATCCAGAACTCCTCTTTCTTTCTTTCAAGTATATCCTCTGTCGTGGCATACCAGTGTATATTTAGTTTATCCTTAGACTAAAAATAATGCCTCCCAAGACACTCTTCAAACAAACAAACAAACGAGCAAACAAAGAACGCCACCCAGAAAGAAAATGTGTACATTATTCGGTAGTTGGTAGACAATTGTGCCGGCCAAAGCCCAGATTATCCTATACACTAGGCTTGCTATCGCTCGTCTTGATATAATCGACACCTGAATTGGGTGAAGTGTCTGTTAATCACCAACCTAATTAGATGAAGTATTTTAAAATATACAAACCAATGTAGTAAAACATGGTGGTTACAAAAAGACCCGCCCCTGCACCAGATAGGGTTAACTGGTGATGGTAACCTATGGCCTCTTAACATCCGGTATAAGCTGACTAACATGCCCTCACACACATGTACAGTCGCTGTCATTAATTACTGTGTAAGTTCAACCCTCCAACTAATTAAACCAATCCACAAACTTTATTTAGTTCTATATTGATAATTTAAAATGTTTAAACATTTATAATATATAAAGAATCACCCCGACAGTCATTTAGCAACATGATCTTATCTTTGTATGGCTAATACGTCCTGAACAATATGAAAACACTCTGTGAATCACCATGTTTTTTTTTTGTTTTTTGTTTGTTTTCTATATTCCAACTACTCCCTCTCGGGCATAGGCTGAGAGTCTGTACATTCCACCCCTCAACACTGTGAAGCCCGTGAGGTCTTGTTCCAGTCTTGGGAGTGAGACATGTGAAGCATTCATGCATGGCTCGAAGCAGCTTCATCTCTGAAGCGGCTGGTTGCTTCGTTCAAGTGCTTCACTGTCTCCCCCTCCAGACTCAGACCCACACTCTCAGAATAATGCTTTTAAGGCGGTGTCACACGAGCGAGTTATTCCGACTATTTTACTGGGCAATTTTGGTCTGGCAGCCTCTGAATTAAAGTTGCAAAATATGTTAGTCTAGAGGCCGATAACAATGCAAAGGAGTCACATATATTATTGCTAACAAATATGTTCGTTGAAAATTGCCGATACAATCGATCGTGAGATGCCACCATACACTTACAAGCTTAACTCCAGCCAGTCCGATGTGTTGGGGGGGTATTATTTATCGTTTATATGTGTTTATATTATATTTATCATAATTCAAGAACACACGGACACATACACTTAAAAACACTCATTCATACTTACACAAACAAATACACACACACACACACACACACACACACACACCCTCAAACACACACATACTGTCACACACAAACATGCTCAATCAAACACACACTCAAGCAAACGCAACAAAAAGCACTCATACACACACACTGAACCAAATACAGACACACACACTCAAGAAAACACACACACTGACGCACACACTTAAGCAAACAAATACACACACAGTGTAACATAAACGGACACCCAATTAAACACACACACACTCAAACAAGCACACACTCATACTGACACGTACATTCAAGCAAAGGCACACACACACACACACACACACACACACACAATCAAGCAAACACACACAACCAGACACATATACTAACACACACACCCTGAAACACACACACTCACGTTAACACATATTTACTGACACAGGCATTCAAGCAAGAAAGCACACACACAAGAAAGTAACTCACCAGTACCAGCGACATACGACGTACTTCAGTAATATTCGGTCCTAGTACTGAGTGGTGCCTGGCACCATGATCAGTAAACACTGCTTTGAGACCTTGGCAACACTTCTCAGAGTGTATCTAAGGTCCAACGGCCAAGCTGGCTCAGTATTCGTCCAGCTTTCGGGGTGAGAGGGTGCTCTCTCGACTTTGAAGCCATTTTGGCCACAATGCTCGGTACTGGAGGTTACATTTATAAAAATACCCTCTGGTACAGTAGGGGTTAAGGAAAGCTATCTATCTATTTGTTCAGGCCCAGTTCCCACTTTTCCTATTTTTATATTTTTATTTTCTATTTTACTCTATCTTATTGTGTTTTGTTTTTATTTTCTTGGGGGTGGCCTACTCAAGAAAGAGCAAGAACAGGGAAAACGCAAAACACAAAACAAAACAACGAACAAACACAGACAAAACCCAAAATTCAAACACATCTAGGTCTCCCAGGAGAATAAACAGAGACCAGGATCACCAAGGTCGCTCCAGCGCTCCCCTGGCCCCCGACCACCCGGAGAGGCTCCAATCTCGGCAGCCAGACATGCAGCGGAGCCAAGGCACAAGCCCGCCCACCACACTTCCAGGCGCACCCTTCATATTAATTGTCTCCCCGGGCCAGGCGCCTGATGGACTAGTATCTAGTCCAACTTGCACCCGACCCCTTCCCCCAAATGACCACGTGTTCACTCAACTATTCACAAGCATTCTTCATTCATTCATGTTTAATACCACTTTCTTTGCCTGATCTATAGTCATTCCTCTATCATCCAAAGCTTGTCTCAATGGGAGTCTTCCTGCCCTTCTATCTCCCCTTTTATCTGACTCGAATATTCTCTTTGTAAGCCTTTCATCTCCCATTCGTTCAACATGACCATACCAGTTCAGCACCCTTGTGTCCACTCTGGCTGACAAATGTTCCTGCTGCCCCACTCTCCTACGTATCTCTTAATTCCTCAATCCGTCTCTACGAGTAACTCCACAAATACTCCTCAAGAAGCTCATCTCCATCACATCCAGCTTTCTTCTCTCCCTTTTCTTCAGACCCCATGTCTCAGCCCCATACATCACTGTTGGCAAAACAATTCCTTGATACATTGCACTGTTTACTTTCATTTCGAGATTTCTCGTCTTCCACATACTTCCCATTGCTCCGAAAATCTTCCTTCCTTCACACACTCTCTGTTTTACCTCCATTTCCATACCTCCACTCCTGCTTATCGTTCCTCCTAGATATTTAAAAAACTTTACTTTTTCCAATATTTCCCCATCCAGCCTCACATCTAGATTAACCCTACGATCACCCCTATTACACACCATTACTTTATTTGTATTGACTTTCACCTTCAGTTTCCTCCTCCCTCAAACCACTCCAAACTCTTTGACTACCCGCTGCAATTTCTCCTCAGAATCCGCCACCAACGCTGTGTCATCAGCGAACAGCAACTGATTCAACTCCCAATCTCTACCATTCTTTCCTACTAAACCCAATCCTCTTCCCATAGTTCTCATTTTCACCTCCTTCACCGCACCATCCATACACATATTAAACAGCCATGGTGACAATACACAACCTTGTTGCAAACTTACCTTTGCCTCAAACCATTCACTCAACTCGCCATTTCCTACTGTAACACATGCTCTGCTCCCTTCATAAAAATTCTTAACTGCTTCCAACAAATTTCGCCCAATTTCATAAATCATTAACACCAACCACATTGCTTCACGATCCACACGATCATACGCTTTCTCCAAATCCATAAAAGCTTATAATATCACCTTATGCTTCTCTAAATACTTCTCGCATTACTGTCTTACTGCAAACATCTGATCCATGCAACCTTTCCCTCTCCTAAAACCGCACTGTTATGGAAAGTATCTGGTATAAATTCAGATTAGTTGTAATGCTTTTATATTCCTGTCATTAAAAGTTAGTTGAACATTTTCCTATTAAAACACATCAATATAACTCCCCCCCCCTCCCCCCGGCGGGGGCCGAAGCCCCAATTTTACAATAATTTTACCCTTTTTCTATTACTAATAACTCAAAACCATACATTCAATTTTGTTCAAATTTGATTTGTTTTTTACATACAGTTCTTTAAATTGATCAAGCCATATTTTAGATTTAAACCTTGAATTATAAATTAGAATGTGTTAATTGTGTGCGTTGCAAATAGGAACTCCTATTTTCAATGCGTACAATTAAAACATTATATTTTGTAGTTCTAGGTTGTAATCTATAATATGGCTTCATTAAGTTAAATAACTATACGTAAACTATACCCAATTCAAGTTTAAATACAATTGAATATATGATTCTGGAGTGATTAGTAATTGAAAAACAATTGAATGTATGGTTCTGGAGTTATTAGCAATTGAAAAACGGTTAAAATGTTCATAAAATCGGGGTTTCGACCCACCCACAACCCCCCGGGTGTGTGGGTGGGACATTGATGTGTTTTAATGGGAAAAGCTCCAACACACTTTGTACTAGGGTCGGGTGCTATTCCTTCTTCAGAAACAATGTGCCCAATAAAGTTAAGCTTGTTTTTAGCTAGAGTGCACTTTGAAGGTTTTAGCTTTAGACTAGCATCTCGGATTCGTTGGAACACTTGTTGTAGTCTTTGCAGAATGATGTTCTGCCCAGGTTTTGCCGAACACAATAATGTCATCTAGGTATGCAAGATAGGTTTCCCAAGTTAAACCTTGCAATACCGATTCCATCAACCTGGAAAATGTAGCTGGGCCATTGCATAATCCAAAGGGTAGTACAGTGAACTCGTACAGGCTTCCTTGGCCGGTGGAAAATGGTGTCTTTTGCTGATGTTCAGGCAAGACGGGTACTTGCCAGTAGCCAGCTTGCAATTCCAGAATGGTGAACTATTTTGCACCAAGCAATGAGTCGAGATAGTCGTCAATCCTGGGAAGTGGTGTGGCATCTTTAGTGATGACGTCATTGAGCTGCCAGTAATCAATGCAAAACTGGGTTGATCTGTCTTTCTTGCGGACAAGTACCACCGGATTTGACAACCCCTGTGGCGAGCATATCCTGGACTTGCTTCTCCTCTTTTTGTCGTTGAATAGGGTTTTTCCTCCTAATGGGTTGCTTGATGGGGTGGCCCAAGGTGTGAATGGGGTGAACGAAGGGAATTTAACCCTCCAGAAAATCTCTAGCAGGCATGGGGATTCGAACCCTGGTTAGTGACCTCAGTAGGTCCGGTCACCCCAGGTCCGTGCGCTAACCCACTCTGCCACCTCGGACGTTAATAGGATAGTAACCTTAGTTCTCCTTGAAAGAACCAGGTTGATAGTCTCGTGGATATCATCACGTGATGGGTTTCTTAGACTTCGCCATCATGACTATTTTACACTAACCCAAACATCAACTCGGGGTAGCAGAGTATTTGGGTTGCGGGATTTTTTGCGAGGGCATTACACAACATCCTTCTTTGACTAGGCTAGAACCTCGACGAAATTTAAACGACTTCAGGTAACGTAGCCATATCACCCCAATATTTTCAATAGTCCAGGCTTTGAGATGCCTGGCGCAGGTTCTCGTGATGCGTGCTCCATCTAGCTACTGGATCACGCATCCCACCGCTGCCACCAGTGAAATGTCGGGTGAACGAAGGGAATTTAACCCTCCCGAAAATCTCCAGCCGGTGCGGGGATTTGAACCCTGGTTAGTGACCTCAATCGGCCCGGTCACCCCAGGGCCGCGCGCTAAACCACTCTGCCACCTCAGACGTTAATAGGATAGTAACCTTAGTTCTCCTTGAAATAACAAAGTTGATAGTCTCGTGGATATCATCACGTGATGGGTTTCTTAGACTTCGCCATCATGACTATTTTACACTATCCCAAACGTCAACTCGGGTAGCAGAGCATTTGGGTTGCGGGATTTTTTGCGAGTGCATTACGCTTTTAATGACGGGCATACAAATCATTCCAACTGATCTGAACTTATATCGGATGCTGCCCTTTAACAAAATTGATGGCCCCTGGCTAGAGTGTGGATGGTTACTATGGTCCAGATCCATCCATCAATAGTGTGTGGAACTTGTTCTTGTTCTTGATAGATGGACCCGTAGAGGGCTGTTCTCGGGCAGCATGATATGCGGGGGTTGTGCTGGGGAATTTTTAGCAAGGGATACGATCGGGTCAAGGATTATGGAGATAATGAGTAGTGATCCTATTTCTAAAGGAATGAAGAGTGGGGCTATTAACTATGTGAGATGGGAGGTGATTCCACTCTTGGATGTTGCGGTGAAAAAATGAATGTCTGAATATGTCCGTGCTTGCCTGATATGTGTGGTATTTTAAGTTGTGGCTGTGTCGCGTAAATCGTATGTTTGTAGGGTGCAAATATGTATTTTTATCTATGTCCGCTAGATTGTTTGTGATTTTGTTTAACATTTGTTATCTGTGTATTTGTCTTCTTGTTAAAGAGGGTCTAATTTAATGTCTTGTTTGAGCAAAGTGACTGATGTACTGTAGTATGTCTGTAATCACGTCTGATCCATCTTACAGCTTTGTTTTGTATGGCCTATAATTTATTGATATTATTGTGAGTGTGTGGATCCCATATGGTGTCGCAGTATTCTAAGTGTGGCCGAACTAGTGATTTGAAAGCTTGAATTTTTTTGTTTGCATTACACTTTGTGAGATTCCTGCGAAAGAAGCCCAGGGCCCTATTAGCTTTTGTTCTGAAGCTGCTCGTGTGTGTGGTCCACCTCATGTCTGCTGATATGTGGTCCCACAAATATTTGTGGAGGGAATGGTATCCAAAGGGGTATTGTGAAGTTTGTAAGGGAATGGGATGGTTTTACTGGAACGGGTGAAGCAAATATGGCGGCACTTGTCAGGTCTGAATGTCATCTGCCAGTTGGCTTCCCTGTCTTCAAGTGCAGTTAAGTCGTCTTGTAGTCGGAGGCAATCGTCCCTATTGATGATTGGTCGGTAAACTACGCTATTGTCTGCAAAAAGTCTAGTAGTAGAAGTAAGAGAGTGGAAGGTCATTAATATATAAAAGGAAAAATAGGGGGCCCAAGACTGTGCCCTGTGGGACCCCAGAAGTTACAGATACAGAAGAAGAATGACAGCCCTCGAGAACAACACGTTGCTCATGATTAGTTAGAAAAGTCTTAAGCCAGTGAAAAAGTGGTGCTTGGATGCCATAATAATCTAATTTTGCTAGAAGTCTCTGGTGCGGGACTTAGTCCAGTAAATCTAGCAATCATTTAACTGGACCTAGAACAAATTGCAATAGAAGGTTTTTTGGCTTTAACTTGTTTATTAGGTCCCTCTGATGAACATATAAAAAGTCTCCAACTTTTGGACACTGGGAAAGTGGTTAATTTGCATAAATTCAAGATGGCCGCCGTCCAAAGCTTCAATTTACAGATAACTTTTTTCTGGTTGCTCCTAGACCCTATAAATGTATTACAAACAACGTTTTTTGGCTTTAACTTGTTTATTAGGTCCCTCTGATTAACATATAAAAAGTCTCCAACTTTTGGACACCTGGAAAGTGGTTAATTTACAGCCGAAAAACCTTACAGACAGGCTGAACTGTCTCTTTCACAAGGGGTGACACAGGCACTTTGTGCTTGTATGGGTTTTTTGACCTGTTGTCCCTCTTTTTTATAAAAAAACAAAAAAACAAAACATGACGTAGTATGACGTCATTCAGAGCCAATTATGTAATTCATGATAGGAGTTCGTATTCACTTGGATCATCGGTGCTTGCATCAAAGTTGCTATTTTTGACAGAGTCCTTTACATTGACCACATGCACTGGAACATTCAAGCTCATTCCGTTTGCAACTACAGCGTTGAGTGTCACAGTTGCCCTTACACTGACATCTGACCAATTTCAGTAGTGAATCAGGAGCCACTGGCGAATCCATCGTCTTCGGTTCAAGCTGTCCCTTCCGCAGACACCAGCCCCATTTCTCGGGGTCCACACAGTTCCCCATCCATTCCTGGACCTGACAATAAACTCGGAACGAGTGGTATTTGGCTGCATCGGTTGTTGGGGGAAGGCTGTGAACTTCAACGGTAGTTGAACTTTTTGCCACCTTGTTGCAAAACTTTGTCTTTCGCAGTCCGTCAAGGGTGTCATTTCCTTTTCCCCCGTACAAATAAACCAAGGCCTTTTCACCAGCTGATGATATCGCGTCTTTACTTCCACTTTGGCAACAGAATGCTTCTATACATTTCAAGAAACCGTTGTCTTCCCTCACTTTCCTCAAGGCAGCCCCTTTACCAATACCATACAGTCGTGAGGTTGTGTCACATCCACAGAGTGCATGGACAACTGGCAGGTAACGACAGATGCTTTCACCGAGAGCTTCTGCTACTGAGTTAATATGCCAACATTTCCCACCTTCCTTGCTCGACTTGAAGTACAAATCATTCATCCCTCGTTCCGCATAATGACACAACAGCACCAACAAGTCTGTGTCCTCACCTATCACATATGTCACGGTTTCCCTTGCATGCTCAGTTCCCTTCTTCGCAATCATGACATCTGCATCTGCTGGCGCATTGACACAGTCAATTCCATTTGCCTTGAATGTTTCACACAATAAGTCAATGAAGTTTTGCTTATTGTCCGAGTTTGACAAGAAGTTTTCCTTTTTTTGACCGAAGGGGCATGGTTGGAGTGAACATCACCTTTTGACCAAAGATTCCTTTTGATCGTCGATTGTGTGTCATGTCCTTGGTAGTAGGTCCTGATTTATAACCGTCGAATACAACCACCGGGTTGAGAAAGTTTTTGGAAACATGCTTCATGTACATGCTTGCAATGTCCTCAAATGTGTCACCCTTCTTCCATGGAATCCTTTGCAATAAGGAACCACCATCCAGAACATGGGTCACAGTCCTTTCTTCCTCAAATGATTCCAATGACGACTTGGGAACAACAGCAGCTATCTCATCTCCTAGCTGTGGTTTATTGGCTTCCCTGAGCCTCCCCCACTTATCGAACAGAGCAGTAGGGTAGCTAGACAACTCATACGCAAAGACCTCTTCAACACCTAAGTCCCTGTTATTAGCAAAGATGAGGAGCCTCTGGAAAAGGAGCTGTGGGTCGATTGGTACTTTTTCAGCACTGATTGTAACCTTTGCACCCAACGACTCAACTTGATCTTTCTTCCTAAATGAAAGTCAAAAGCATTGCTACCTTCCATCTTCTGCACAATGTTCATACCAACCTCATACAGTAAATGAGGATTGGCCGAGGCTGGTCCTGTCACAACCGTTGGCAATATTCCTGAGTTCATTTGATTCTTGAAATGGATCATAATCCTTGAAGAATGCGAGAACCTTCTCTGTGTCCTTCCTATCTCGTTCACGCCTTGCTTCAGTCATTTCTTTGTGCTGCTCAGAGGTGTGGAAATGCTTCCCTGTCAGTTCTTGCATAACTTCACTCACCTCAGCGCAGGCTGGCATAGCAAGTAACCAGCGCAGGCGTTGCGTTTCCTCCATGCCCCTACCACGTGTCAATCCACCATTCGTTTTCAAAGAGCGCATCAAAAACCTGCTCTATAACCAAGTCGCTTGGCAGTCCTGCCCACAGCCGATCACTTCGGCGGATCACAAATAGACCGGAGTTCACTGCACAATAATGTGCAGTAAAGGTAGGGCTTGACCTAGAACAAATTGCAATAGAAGGTTTTTTGGCTGTAAGGTTTTTTGGCTGTAAATTAACCACTTTCCAGGTGTCCAAAAGTTGGAGACTTTTTATATGTTCATCAGAGGGACCTAATAAACAAGTTAAAGCCAAAAAACGTTGTTTGTAATACATTTATAGGGTCTAGGAGCAACCAGAAAAAATTTATCAGTAAATTGAAGCTTTGGACGGCGGCCATCTTGAATTTATGCAAATTAACCACTTTCCCGGTGTCCAAAAGTTGGAGACTTTTTATATGTTCATCAGAGGGACCTAATAAACAAGTTAAAGCCAAAAAACCTTCTATTGCAATTTGTTCTAAGTCCAGCCCTACTTTGACTGGTCTAACTTTGTCAAAGGCTTTGGCGAAGTCAAGTACTATGGCGTCTACTTGTCTAATTTTGGGGTCATTAAGGGATCGGGAAATGTTGTGAGTGGTCACCTGTAGCTGAGTTTCGCACAACCTCTTAGGTCGAAAGACGTGCTGTGCGTCAGTAAGTATATTAATTTTAACCTATCCAAATGATCCATAATATGTCGGCGCAGGATATGATCTAAAATGTTGCAGGGAACTGAGATAATTGAAACGGGTCTATAGTTGACAGGGAGGGTTCTGTCTCCGAATTTGAAAATTGGTGTCACGTTCGCCAAAAGCCAGTTATTGGGAAGTTCTCCGGTGTCTATAGTCTGCGAGAATATAACCTGCAGGATAGGAGCAAGAATAGCAGCATTCCCCTTAAGTATCCTGCAGGGTATATTGCCTGGTCCAGTCGCTTTGTCAGTGTCTACCTCAGATAAAAGTTTCTCGATTCCACGAGTGTGTAAAGTAAGTGGAGGAATGGGTGGGTGTGGTGATGGTGACAGTTCCGGCAAGTCTGCATGTTCTTGTGTAAATACTGACTGGAACTGTGAATTAAGTGCATGTGCTTTATCTTGTGGGAGTGTGACCAGGGAATCGTTGTGTCGTAATGTTGTTATGCCAGTCGAGTCTTGTTTGCGTGCTTTGAAGAAGCAGTGGAATTTGTTGTGATTTTGCATGTTGTTTGTGAGGAAAGTGGTTGTGTAGTTAGTTTCTGCTTGTTTAATTTCTTGTTGTAATGTGTTCTGGGTATTTTTGTAGTGTTCCCAGTATTCTGTATCATTGTATCGTTTAGCTGTCTTGTATGCTTTTACCTTGTTTATATGTAGTGCTTCTTAATTGTCTATTGAACCATGGTGGAGACTGGTTACATGTAACAATTTTCTTGGGTATGTGTTTGTCCATTGTGTCCTGAATAAACTTACGAAGTCTAGTCCAGTTAACCTTAACAGTATTAGCCATTGGGTTGTTGTCAAGCAAGGTGTCTCTAAAGTTAGCTAAGTCCTTGGAGATGGATTCCATGTCAGCTCTGTTGTACTGGTATATCTTTCTGGGTAGTTGTTTCTTTATGTTAGGTTTAACGTTTGTGTCAACGAGTACCATGTCGTGATAACTAAGCTCCGGCAAGACCCGTGTTCGTGTTATAAGTGAGGTGTTGTTCGTAACGAACAAGTCTAGTATGTTGGATGTGACCCCATGTCTTGTGTTAGGGTTATTCCTTGTTACACTAACTTGCGTATGTGTTGGTTCGAGTACTGTTTGTGAGAGTGATTGGGTGTTTACTATGTCAATAAATATTTCATTGGAGGGACTAAAGGCAGTAGGGGAGTTGGGTGGTGTTATGGGTGTTATGGATAAATGGGGTTTATGGGTAGGTTGGTTTGGAGTAGAATTATTTGGTTGATGTGGTGCCAGGGAAGTGAGGTCATCCAGTCCGTTAAGTGTGCTGCAGGAAAAGTCTAAATCTTGCCTAAGTCTAAGAGTGGTGTTATCTAAAGGGGAGATAAGGTGATTCGGTGGTGTTGATGGTTGTGGAGGGGAAAGCGTAAATTCAGGGATGCTAAATCTATTGGAAATGGGTATACGGTTATGGGAAAGGGAAGCACTGTAATTCGGGGCTCCACAATCCCAGCAGATCCACAAGAGGTTTTGGCCCACCAGTCCGTCGAACACCGTCGTGAAGTCCCCAACATAGCTGATATGGTAGCAGCCATGGTGGACAGAGTCTTCACAACAGCGATCGCACTGGATGGCCCGTTGGCCCCACTTTACGGCAAGCCTGCAGAATTGGCATGGGAATGTAGGGGCATGCAGTCCGGGGTTGACCAAAGCCCCAGTGTCACCACACACAAGAAGCAGCAGCAAGAGGCCTCTACATTTTATGTTATTAATATAATTAGGCCTAGGCTTAAATTTTGTAGTGGCTGTCCCTAGGCTACTCACCAAGCGTGTGTATGTGTTTCTGTACATATAAGTGTCAGGCAATAGTGAATGTGAGATGTGTATGTGGTTACAGCCATGGTGTTCATTGTTATTTGTGTTGTAGAGTACAAAAATAGTGTAGATTGTGTACAAATGTGTATATAATAAGATGGTTACTATGGTCCAGATCCAACCATCAATAATGTGTGGATGGTTAATATCGTCCAGATCCATCCATCAATAGTATGTGGATGGTAACTATGGTCTAGATCCCTCCATCAATAGTGTGTGGATGGTTACTATGGTCCAGATCCATCCATCAATAGTGCATGGATGGTTACTATGGTCCAGATCCATCCATCAATAGTGTATGGATGGTTACTATGGTCCAGATTCCTCCAACAATAGTGTATGGATGGTTACTCTGGTCCAAATCCATCCATCAATAGTGTGTGGATGGTTACTATGTTCCAGATCCCTCCATCTATAGTCTGTGGATGGTTACTATGGTCCAGATCCATCCATCAATAGTGTGTGAATGGTTACTATGGTCCAGATCCCTCCATCAATAGTATTTAGAGGGTTACTATGGTCCAGATCCATCCATCAATAGTGTATGGATGGTTACTATGGTCCAGATCCCTCCATCAATAGTGTTTAGATGGTTACTATGGTCCAGATCCATCCATTAATAGTGGGTGGATGGTTACTATGGTCCAGATCCCTCCATCAATAGTGTGTGGATGGTCACTATGGTCCAGATCCATCCATCAATAGAGTGTGGATGGTTACTATGGTCCAGATCCCTCCATCAATAGTGTGTGGATGGTTACTATGGTCCAGATCCATCCATCAATCGTGTATGGATGGTTACTATGAGTTCATATCCATCCATCAATAGTGTGTGGATAATTACTATGGTCCAGATCCCTCCATCAATAGTGTGTGGATGGTTACTATGATCCAGATCCATCCATCAATAGTGTGTGGATGGTTACTATGGTCCAGGTCCCTCCAACAATAGTGTATGGCTGGTCACTATGGCCCAGATCCATCCATCAATAGCGTGTGGATGGTTACTGTGGTCCAGATCCATCCACCAATAGTGTGTGGATGGTTACTATGTTCCAGATCCCTCCATCTATAGTTTGTGGATGGTTACTATGGTCCAGATCCATCCATCAATAGTGTGTGGATGGTTACTATGGTCTAGAATGCTCCATCAATAGTGTTTGGATGGTTACTATGGTCCAGATCCATCCATCAATAGTGTGTCGATGGTGTCTATGGTCCAGATCCCTCCATCAATAGTGTGTGGATGGTTACTATGGTCTAGATCCATCCATCAATAGTGTGTGGATGGTTTCTATGGTCCAGATCCCTCCATCAATAGTGTGCCGATGGTTACTATGGTCCAGATCCATCCATCAATAGTGTGTGGATGGTTACTATGATCCAGATCCATCCATCAATAGTGTGTGGATGGTTACTATGTTCCAGATCCCTCCATCTATAGTCTGTGGATGGTTACTATGGTCCAGATCCATCCATCAATAGTCTGTGGATGGTTACTATGGTCCAGATCCCTCCATCAATAGTGTTTAGATGGTTACTATGGTCCAGATCCATCCATCAATATTGTATGGATGGTTACTATGGTCCAGATCCCTCCATCAATAGTGTTTAGATGGTTACTATGGTCCAGATCCATCCATTAATAGTGGGTGGATGGTTACTGTGGTCCAGATCCCTCCATCAATAGTGTGTGGATGGTAACTATGGTCTAGATCCATCCATCAATAGTGTGTGGATGGTTTCTATGGTCCAGATCCATCCATCAATAGTGTGCCGATGGTTACTATGGTCCAGATCCATCCATCAATAGTGTGTGGATGGTTACTATGATCCAGATCCATCCATCAATAGTGTGTGGATGGTCACTATGGTCCAGATCCATCCATGAATAATGTATGGATGGTTACTATGGTCCAGGTCCCTCCAACAATAGTGTATTGATGGTTACTATGATCCAGATCCATCCATCAATAGTGTATGGATGGTTACTATAGTCCAGATCCATCCATCAATAGCGTGTGGATGGCTACTGTGGTCCAGATCCATCCACCAATAGTGTGTGGATGGTTACTATGTTCCAGATCCCTCCATCTATAGTTTATGGATGGTTACTATGGTCCAGATCCATCCATCAATAGTGTGTGTACAAAGGAGTACAAAGGAAATCAAGCAACAACAGGTATAGTGACCCTCCACCATATTGGTACCACAAGTGTCATAATAAGCCTCTCTCTACACTTATACATTATTATTATGTGGCTGAATGTATGGTGTAGCGTAGTAATGGAGGGAGTTGTGTGGGGAGTGGAAGGGACTATGGAGTGGTAGTGGACAGTAGTGAGGATATAGAGAACATAAACGGCCACCCTCCACCATATTGGTACCACAAGTGTCATAATAAGCCTCTCTCTACACTTATATATTATTATTATGTGGCTGAATGTATGGTGTAGCGTAGTAATGGAGGGAGTTGTGTGGGGAGTGGAAGGGACTATGGAGTGGTAGTGTACAAAGGAGTACAAAGGAAATCAAGCAACAACAGAATGATATAGTGACCCTTCTAGGTTGCTTGTCCTCCAAAACACTGATGATCAAGTGTCCAAACAGTGGTTTAGAGTTGGTAAGGGAACATTGGAAAGGGAATTACTGCCCTGGAACTAATGTCCGTGGCAGGATTAGGAAGTTAGTAGAGGACAGATGGGTTAGTAACTGAGAGGGGGATAAAATAAAGTTATTCATTTACAAACGCAGTCAGTCGCGGGTTTGATGAGAGATATTTGTCTAGGTGGAGTTTAAATGAATCAACGGTGATGCAGTCTATAACGTTTCGGGGAAGCCCATTCCACAAATTGACAACTCGATTGAAGAAGGAATTCTTAGATTCGTGCGAGTTAAAAGATTTACCAATAATTTTGCAACCGTTTCCCCGCGTGTAATTAGATTGGTCGATAGTGAAGTACTTACTACAGTTCATATTGTCGATGCCTTCGATGATTTTGAACACTTGAATTAAGTCACCTCTTAATCTGCTCTGGGTTAAAGGAAATATATTTAATTCTCTAAGACGCTCTTCGTATGGTTTGTTCTTTAGGCTAGGTATCATTTTGGTAACTCTACGTTGAACTCGTTCTAGCTTGTTTATATTTTTTTGGTAATAAGGGCACCAGGATTGAACGCAGTATTCCAGAAGAGAGCGGACTAAGGAATTGTAAAGGGTTAGGATAACTTCTTTGGATTTATGCTCAAATGACCTGCCTATAAAGCCAATTATTTTGTTTGCCTTCTTAACAACTTCTGAACATTGTTGACTCGGTTTAGGTTACTCGATATTGTAACTCCCAGATCGGTTTCTCTGTTTACATTCCTAAGCTGAGTGCCATTCATCGAATAGTTTGCTTTCTCATTTAGGTATCCGACATGTAGTACTTTACATTTATCCGCATTGAAACTCATTTGCCAAATTTGGGCCCAACATGACAATTTATCTAGATTGTGTTGCATATCGTCAACTTGTTCTTTTGAGAGTACGCTATTTTCAATTTTTGTATCGTCAGCAAATTTTGAGATTGTACAGGTGAGACCCTCATCTATGTCGTTGATGTAAATTAGAAAGAGAATTGTGGATGGTTACTATGGTCTAGATCCCTCCATCAATAGTGTTTGGATGGTTACTATGGTCCAGATCCCTCCATCAATAGTGTTTGGATGGTTACTATGGTCCAGATCCATCCATCAATAGTGCGTGGATGGTTTCTATGGTCCAGATCCCTCCATCAATAGTATGCAGATGGTTACTATGGTCCAGATCCATCCATCAATAGTGTGTAGACGGTTACTATGAGTTCAGATCCATCCATCAATAGTGTGTGGATAGTTGCTATGGTCCAGATCCCTCCATCAATAGTGGGTGGATGGTTACTATGGTCCAGATCCATCCATCAATAGTGTATGGATGGTTACCATGGTCCAGATTCATCCATCATTAGTGTGTGGATGTTTACTATGGTCCAGATCCATCCATTAATAGTGTGTGGATGGATACTATGGTTCATATCCCTTCATCAATTGTTTGTGGATCGTTACTATGGTCCATATCCATCCATCAATAGTGTGTGGATGGTTACTATGGTCCTGATCCCTCCATCAATAGTGTGTGGATGGTTACTATGGTCCAGATCCCTCCATCAATAGTGTGTGGATGGTTACTATGGTCCATATCCATCCATCAATAGTGTGTGGATGGTTACTATGGTCCACATCCCTCCATCAATTGTGTGTGGATTGTTACTATGGTCCAGATCCATCCATAAATAGTGTATGGATGGTTACTATGGTGCAGATCCCTCCTGCAATAGTGTGTGGATGGTTACTATGGTCCAGATCCATCCATCAATATTATGTGGATGGTAACTATGGGCCAGATCCATCCATCAACAGTGTGTGGATGGTTACTATGTTCCAGATCCATCCATCAAAAGTGTATGGATGGTTACTATGGTCCAGATCCATCCATCAATAGTGTATGGATGGTTACTATGGTCCATATCCATCCTTCAATAGTGTGTGGATGGTTACTATGGTCCAGACCCATCCATCAATAGTGTGTGGATGGTTAATATGGTCCAGATCCATCCATCAATAGTGTGTGGATGGTTACTATGGTCCAGAACCATCCATCAATAGTGTATGGATGGTTACTATAGTCCAGATACATCCATCTATCAATAGTGTATGGATGGTTACTATGGTCCAGAACCATCCATTAATAGTGTGTGGCTGGTTTCTATGGTCCAGATCCATCCATCAATAATGTGTGGATGGTTACTATGGTCCAGATCCATCCATCAATAATGTATGGATGGTTACTATGGTCCAGATCCATCCATCAATCGTGTATGGATGGTTACTATGGTCCAGATACATCCTTCAGTAGTGTATGAATGGTTACTATGGCCCAGATCCATCCATCAATAGTGTATGGATGGTTACTATGGTCCAGATCCATCCATCAATAGTGTGTGGATGATTTCTAAGGGCCAGATCCATCCATCAATAGTGTGTGGATGGTTACTATGGGTCAGATCCCTCCATCAATAGTGTGTGGATGGTTACTATGGTCCACATCCATTCGTCAATAGTGTGTGGATCGTTTCTATTGGCCAGATTAATCCATCAAATCAAACACAAAATGTAGGGCATGTGGCTTCAGTGAGCGTCCCTATTTCAGAGTGTTTTATTTGTATATATATATATATATATATATATATATATTATATATATATATATTATATATATATATATATATATATATATATATATATATATATATATATATATATTCTGCAAGCATGTTACGCGTACTTGATAACTATATTATGGACAATTATTTGTTCACATCCTTTGAATTCTACTTCAATATCAATGTTGTTGCATCCATCAGAAACGTTATTGACATCTACAGAACTATTTTGTGTAAACTCACTTCCTCTTACTACTTCCCTACAATCTCTATGTACACACTCTAATGTTGCATCTCTCACTTTGTTACCGTTAATGCGATAATCAGTGTTTTTTTTTCTTTTTAAGAGATTTCTCGGTGTAAACTTTCTCCCTCGCGGAAATTAGATGCCAACCACCTTACAAAATATTCCCATCCCTCTCTGTAACCTAAGAGTAAACCGATTTTCTCAGGCTTTCTTCCACTCAACAAATGCACTCTGTAACTTTCCCCACAGTCATCTTTCCCTCATCCTATGACTTAAACTGCTTGAAGTTCGGCATGATCAGGCACTTTGACTGTAACATACTTTAAATTTGGCTGCCCAACACTTGTCTATTTTAGGTGAGAAGGAGACTACATGTTGCCTCCTTCATACACATTGACAAAACCAATAAATTTCATAGTTAACAGGCTTCAGACTTATCTCCTTTGCCACAATTGTTCTCAGTTGTTAACTCTGCTAACGAAGTTGGACGGAGGTTATGTTTTTGTCTCCGTTTGTCTATCTGTCCAAGTTTGTCTGCAGGCAAGATATCTCTCAAAATTATTAACCGATATTAAAAAAAAAAATGGTGGGCAGCTACGATGTGCGCCAAGGAAACGATCCAAAGATGTTCACAAAATTTGGTGGGCAGATAGGATATGCACAAAGATTAAGTTAATACATTTAACCCCCTCCGTCTCATATGACGCGACCGCCTCATATGACGGTTCCGCCCAAAACTATCAAATGACACTACCGCGTCATATGAACTTAGTGAAATACCTCAATAATAAGTTATATGACGCTTCTGCGTCATTTTGAGCTCAGTAAGTTAGGTAAGTTACATCATAATTTGTCAATTGATGGCAACCCTAAGCTCCTCCGACTCCTAAGGGTCCCTCAGTGTGGGATTGACTATTGTGGGGGAAATACCGGGCGGTCTGCCAACCCGTCAGTAAGTTAACTATTCCAGTCTGAGAGGGTTAAGTGATCAGGATCATATCCTTGAACCCAGATCCAAAAGAAAATTTATGTCTGTAATATTAATGGTAAAGAACCAGCCAGTGTAGGCAGAGGTATGTGCTCTACCGAGTGCCTCACTGGATCATGTTGGAATGTTCTTACTTTTATAATGTAGAGCACTGTTAAACAATATGGGAATGTACAGGGTAATTAATGTATCCACATGTTTATAATAGCAATTGTTTTTGAGAGTGCCTGTGTCATCCGGTAGTTTGTCTTACTTATCAACTAGAGAGAGATGGGCTATATTTATTTATATATACAGTATGTAATAATAATAATAATAATCGTCTGGTTACTTATATAGCACCCGTATCTCTTCCTTCGAGGATTCACAAGCGCTTGGCTTTCTTCAGTCTACCAGAGACCATTACCCATTCCCCTTGCTTATGGGGAGATGGTAACCGCCGGCTATATCCCAGAAAAACTTTTCAATCTGAGCGGGGATTGAACGCGAGACCTCGAGATGGGAATCAGGCATGCTGTCAACTGAGCCAGCCGGGAGGCTGTATGTATATATATATATATATATATATTATATATATATATACAGTATATATATATATATATATATATATATATATATATATACAGTATATATATATATATATATATATATATATATATATATTTAGGCTCCATTTTGATACCTCAATTATCACAGAACGAGGATATATTTTATGTTTGATTATGTATCACTAACGACCAAACTATATATATGGCGAAGGTTGGCCGATCTCTGTTACTATAGGGTCTCTAGTCCCAACCAACCCATACTATTATATATACCAAGGGTACCAAGATGGCGAAGGTTGGCCGATCTCTGTTACTATAGGGTCTCTAGTCCCAACCAACTGATTCTATTTTTGTATATTCATTTGAATATTTATAAAACATTATGTTGTTATTTCCTCCTGTGACGTTAACCACTCCGTTAGAACCGCATGGCTTGTCCTACAGTGACTCGCTAGGATCGCCAGGGCAGTGGATGTGGCTACAGTTGATGTATTGTTGTGTGCTTTATTTCATATGAAAGCTTGTGTCATGGGCAGTCCAGAAAGGCTCTTTGTTTTCACCCATGTCAAGGCTTTATATATTTAATTGCAAAGTATATGTTTTATCATTAAGTAGTAATGATAGGATTTGAGAGAGAGAGAGAGTAGAACAGAGTGTGGGGAGGCGCGCAGTGTTTTGCTATACTCGATGACGTCATAGCTGGCTGGCTGGTTAGAGGAGTTTTTTTACCATGCTTGGTGACGTCATGTTTAGCTAGCTTCTTTAGCATTGGCTAGAGGACTTGTTACCGCTTTCCTACGCGGTTCGAACTAGTGCTAGTATATATACTGCTCTCTGGCCACTCCCTCCCTCAGATCTGGTTTCTAGAACGCATCCCTCTTATCCCTTGGATACCTGTCCCCCCTCTCTGCACCTGAGAACCTTTTCCTCTGCCTATCTCTCTCATTTTCCATATCTTTCACCACCTTTTATTAATATTATACCCTCTCTGGTTAACTCTGCAAAATCAGCTTCATGCTGGCTAGTTGTATTGTGCATTAAGGTCTGATATAACCCATGTATGTTAGTTGTTAAGATAAGTTGATCACGAAGCATTGGTTGGCATTCATATTGTTCAGTACCGCTTCCTATAATTCTTAGTGTTCTGCTAGATTAGATAATGCTAGACTAGGAGTCTGATACTATAAGGTATTGTTTCCAATGAGTGCTGGCTTTAGTTAAAAGCTGCACAACATACCTGAGAACTGGAGTTGATTGGGTAAATTCTAGTCTGTGTGCCATTGAGAGTAGAGCATGCACGAATGAGGGCTTTTTGCCTATACCATTCTGCACTGTTCTAGGCTCGGTTGCTTGTCTTTGAGGTACGCCAGGAGAACGCTTAATACTTCGGTATTAAGGTTTCTCAAGAGATCTACCCTTTCCTATAATGTAATATTTGATGCACAGACTTGAGATTTGCACTAGGCTATGCGGCATGCCATGCACACCAGTATCTCGTATCATTGACTCTAGCTAGACTTTATCAGTCATAGTAGACATTAAGTATATTAAACCAATTACTCTTATTATGCATACCCGTTTATGATTACACAAGCATTTCGCAGCCTAGTTTGATGTATTGAGACACAAATGACTTAGGCTCTTTTTGTTGATAGGAATACTGCATTGTTGTGGCGATTATTATTATTGTTGTAGCGTTTAGGATATTCTTGGCTCCGACTGCATTATATATCCTGCCTTTTGTGTGCATAGCCTGCACGAGCATTGTTCCGCTGCCTGCCTTTTTGGGTTCCATTTCCGATTCGAGCATCTTGATAGAATCTAACATTTAAAGAAGATTCCTTGTTGGTGTTGAAGGACTTTAGTGCACTTTCTTTCATGCAGGAGTGCCTGGCATTTATTGATTAAAGTAACGTAAGCTGTAACTTCTCTTACCACCTTACTTTGCATACCATAACCAAGCACCTTCGGTTATAGGTAGTAATAGGCTGTTTTCACATAACATTAAGCCTAGAGTAGACACACATTTATTGAGAGTTTGATAACCTATTATTGCCTATAGAACTCTGAAGAGTATTTGTGTTCTTTGTTCACTGGGAATATACATCAGAGGTTGGATCTAGCGCTTTCCGTTGTAGCATTTATGCCATTACTAGTCCAATGAATAAGAGCCCTGATATATTTAAACCTCAGTCGTAGCAAATGGCGACCTTACCTAGGATTTGGTGAACCTACATTTATTAGCAGGGAACATTTGTTGTTTTGGGGAATATTTTGCGGGGATCAGCAAGAATAATGTTTTTGCAACATAGTATAGCCCTTGAGTATTTCCGAGAATTTTTGTGTGTATATTGAGGTATAAGAGTTTGGGGTGCTTCTTTTCTGAATATTGAGGTGGGAAATTTTTGTGAGCATCATGTCTTATACCGGATCAGAGGAGAATGGAGACACAGTACGTAATGTCGAAACTGAGGAACAGCAGTATGATGAAAGTGTTAATCAGGTGAACAGTGAGGAGGATGCTAGGATATTTTTGCAATGGCCTGTTACTGCCGAGCGGTTGGAGGGTATGGATCGGTACGGTCTTCAATGCCTGGCCACAGCTATCGGTCATGCGGGTACTAGCAGCATTACCAGGGATAACTTGATAACGTGTGTACTGGGCAGGGTGACTGGTGAGCGAGATGGGTTGAGTGCTCAGAGCCCTTCGGCCATGCTTCCCCTACACTCGACTCCCAGCCATCCCAGTGGTATGCCGACCCCGGGTACGCTTCCACAGTTGGGTGGTGACTGGCAGGGTGGGTTGCCCCTGGGGGGACCACCGGTAATTTCAAACATTGTAGCACCTTCACCTCCTCAAGGGTTAACTCCAGAATTATTGCTTCAGCTCGAATTAGCTAAGATCGAAGAGAGAAAGGCTATCAGGCAGTGAGCTTCAGCTTCAGCATCAGCAGCAAATAGAATTAGCCAAGATAGAAGAGAGAAAAACTATCACTCAAGCAAAAATCCAAGCTGATTTAGAGTCGACTAGATACTGTGCCGACATGGACGTAGAGAAGTCGCGAGTAGAGACAACGGGACAGCGACTTGGGGCTGGTAACCGTGCTCATGATCAGTCTCTCTCTCACTTATTGAAACTGGTTCCGGTGTTTGATGAGAGTGGGGTAACAGAATTTTTCGCACGCTTTGAGAAGAAGTGCCAGGAACACCAGTGGCCAGAGAATAAATGGGCAGCACTTGTATCCTCTAGATTAATAGGCAAGGGTCTTAAACCCTACGATGCGTTACCTTTGGAGTCATGTATTGTGTATGAGGATCTCAAGGAGGCTGTTCTGAGGGCTTACGAACTGCAACCAGAAACGTACCATTTGAAGTTCCGGGGTGTAACTAAGGGAAGAGA
>JAVRFV010000370.1:0-63243 GCA_032716605.1 Paralithodes platypus
TTATGGACTTATGGACTTATGGACTTATGGACTTATGGACTTATGGACTTATGGACTTATGGACTTATGGACTTATGGACTTATGGACTTATGGACTTATGGACTTATGGACTTATGGACTTATGGACTTATGGACTTATGGACTTATGGACTTATGGACTTATGGACTTATGGACTTATGGACTTATGGACTTATGGACTTATGGACTTATGGACTTATGGACTTATGGACTTATGGAATTAGGTGATTATGGACTTATGGACTTATGGACTTATGGACTTATGGACTTATGGACTTATGGACTTATGGACTTATGGACTTATGGACTTATGGACTTTTATGGACTTATGGACTTATGGACTTATGGACTTATGGACTTATGGACTTATGGACTTATGGACTTATGGACTTATGGACTTATGGACTTATGGACTTATGGACTTATGGACTTATGGACTTATGGACTTATGGACTTATGGACTTATGGACTTATGGACTTATGGACTTATGGACTTATGGACTTATGGACTTATGGACTTATGGACTTATGGACTTATGGACTTATGGACTTATGGACTTATGGACTTATGGACTTATGGACTTATGGACTTATGGACTTATGGACTTATGGACTTATGGACTTATGGACTTATGGACTTATGGACTTATGGACTTATGGACTTATGGACTTATGGACTTATGGACTTATGGACTTATGGACTTATGGACTTATGGACTTATGGACTTATGGACTTATGGACTTATGGACTTATGGACTTATGGACTTATGGACTTATGGACTTATGGACTTATGGACTTATGGACTTATGGACTTATGGACTTATGGACTTATGGACTTATGGACTTATGGACTTATGGACTTATGGACTTATGGACTTATGGACTTATGGACTTATGGACTTATGGACTTATGGACTTATGGACTTATGGACTTATGGACTTATGGACTTATGGACTTATGGACTTATGGACTTATGGACTTATGGACTTATGGACTTATGGACTTATGGACTTATGGACTTATGGACTTATGGACTTATGGACTTATGGACTTATGGACTTATGGACTTATGGACTTATGGACTTATGGACTTATGGACTTATGGACTTATGGACTTATATGCATTTTAGGTGTTTAGGGTTCTTTCGGGCTTGAGGGCTTCAATATAATATAATATAATAAAACAATACAATACAATTTAATTTTATTTATTTATTTATTTATTTATTTTATTATTATTATTATTTTTTTTTTTTTTATTATATTTATATATTTTACAATATCTATTTTTAAACATTCAAATAGATTTTATTTTTTATTCCAAAAATGTATACTCTATTTTTTAATCATTTAAAATATTGTTGTTTAAAACTGAAATATTGTTTCAAACTCCTATTGTTTACAAGTTTCACATCGAAACATTGCAACTCGAAAGTTTTAATGTATTTGAAGAGAAGTAATGCAGGAGGTAGGAATCAGGAACTCAGAAGTGTGGGAAGCCATGAAAACACTGAACTTGGGGAAAGCACCAGGAACAGATAGTGTGTGGGGAAATGTTGAGGTATGGTACAGAGCTACTGATAGAATGGGTATGGAAAATGTGCAAACTACCATGGGAGAAGGCGAGTGCACCCAATGACTGCAAGACTGCCATAATACTCCCCCTATATAAGGCCAAAGGGGAAAGAAGAGTGTGGTAACCACTGAGGAATATGTCTTCGAAGCGTAGTAGGGAAGGTATACAGTAGGGTAGTCATTCAGAGAGCGAGATTGAGAATGGAGAAATGAATAGGCGACAAGCACGGACATTTTACAAAGGGAAGAGGATGTGTACATCAGATTTTTACCCCAAATTGTGGTGTGGAAAAGTATCTGGAGAACAAACAAAAGGTGTATGTTGCCTTTATGGACTTTGAGAACACCTATGACAGAGTGGATAGAGAAGGTTTGTGGAAAGTACTAACAATATACTGAGTAGAGGGCAAGTTGCTAACAAACAGTGAAGAGCATGTATGAGGGTGCAAAGGCGCCAGTACGTGTGGAGAGTGAGCAGAGACACTTCTTTGACCTGAATGTTGCTTTCAAACAGGGGTGTGTTATGTCCCTGTGATTGTTTACTGTATATATGGATCAAGTCATGAAACAAATACTATCAACAGCAGTGTATCGCTGAAAAGGGAGGCAATTGAGTGGAAGCTACCTATACTGCTCTTTGCGGATGATACAGTTCTGATGAGTGATAATGAATGGGAGTTGCAGGGTCTGGTAAATGAGTTTGGAACAGTGTGCGAAAACACAATTTTTAAGGTAAATACAGTGAAGAGCAAGGTTATGCTCTTCGAAAGGCTTGAAGTCACAGAGTGTGAGGTGAAGCTGAACGCTCAGGCTATGGAAATCGTCAACTCTTTTAACTATCTGGCCACTGTGTTGAGTAAAGATGGGACTATGGATGAAGAAGTGCGGGACAGGGTACAATAGGGGAAGAGGGTTGTAGGAATGCTAAAACCAGTAACAAGAAATAGGGTAGTCCGTATGGAAGTGAAGAAGTCATTGCATGACAGTGTGGTAATCCCGACACGGACTTTCGGAAGCGAAGCATGGACGTTGGTTGAGAGACTCAGACCAAGAGTGAGAGCAGTGGAAATTAATTACTTAAGGAGTGCGTGCGGAGTTACATGGAGGGATAGACAGACTAATGACGAAGTAAGAAGGTGGTATGGTGTGGAGGTAGATGTGCTGGAAAGTGTGAAAACGAACAACTTGAGATGGTTCGGCCATATGGAACGTATGGAAAGCGAGAGAATGACCAAGAGGGTGTAAGAGAGCAAGGTGGAGGGACAGAGAGGGAGAGGTAGACTGAATATGAGTTGGAAGGATGGAGTGAGGAAGTACATGAAAGAGGGCGGTGCTAGTTGGGGGGAGGGGCGTCGACTGACTGGGGAAGAGGTGCATGGGGCACTTCATTCGTGGCCACCCCTTCGGGGATCACGGTGTCGGGCAATAGATAGATAGATTTGTATAAAGTTAACAATTTTCAGAACATTTGCAATATTGAACTTTAAAACTGTGCTAGTGTTTAAAAGTTTCACGTGGAAACATTGGAAGTCGAAAAATGTATACTGTATTTCTATAAAGTGTGAAAATGTCCAGAACATTGGAAATATGGAACTTTAAAACGGTGCTATTCTTTACAAGTTTCACGTGAAAAAATAGAAACTCAAAAAATTTATACTGTATTTCTATACAGTGTAACAAATTCCAGAACATTTGAAATATTGAACTTTTAAACTGTGCTATTGTTTACAAGTTTCACGTGGACAAATTGGAAGTCGAAAAATGTATACCGGTACTGTATTTGTATAAAGTGTGAAAATGGCCAGAAAATTTGAAATATGGAAGTTTATAACTGTGCTATTGTTTAAAAGGTTCACGTGGAAAAAAGGGAACTCGAAAAATGTATACTGTATTTCTTTAAAGTCTGCAAATGTCCAGATAATTTGAAATATGGAAGTTTAAAACTGAAATAGTGAAGTTTAAAACTAAGTGTTTTTAAAAGTGTAATATTGAAGTTTAAAAGTGTAATATTGTGTTTAACTTTCAGGTTTAACAAATGGAAGTCTACAAATGTATACTGTATTTGTATAAACTCTACAAATGTCCAGATAATTTGAAATATGGACGTTTATAACTAATCCTGTGTTTAAGTTCCAGGTTTAAAATATTGAAGTTTAGAACTAATATTGTGTTTAACTTTAAGGTTTAAAATATTTAAGTATAAACATTTATACTATATTTGTGTAGTGTTTAAAGTGCAACAGTCAAAATATTAAAGTTTAAACATTTATATAGTAGAACTTTTTTTAAGTCAATAACAATATTTGTAACTTTCAAAATGTATAAAGTACTATTTAACTTTAAGTCATGATTCAAAAACAATTTCACTTCCTAACTATTTAATATTGATTTTTTACAAATTAGACAAAACTTACAAATAAAACTATACATTTTTAAACACTATAAATACTTTCACCTACAAAGGCTACTCCAAAATAGTATTTCCCATGAGCTTTACAATGGATTCCTACACTATCTGCATCTCTTCAATCACGACTATATGGAGAGGTATATTGATGTAACAAGGAAAAAGGTAAACAAAACATTAATGAAAGTTAACGGACAACTAAACTAATTTAGTGAGGAGGGCAAGCGTCTATCAGGATTACAGAACCTATTTACTCAAATTACCCTTGGGGATTTCAGAGCAATACAGCAATAATTAAGTGGGCCCATGATGAGTCATGTCACCAGGACTTTTCAATTTTATTGAAGTAGTCAACCCAACACTTAATGCCAACTTGCCAAAAATTAAACATTTTTACATTTGATAACACTAGGCCACATAGGCAAAAATCCCCACAAACTATCGAGTCAACTCAAAGTACAGAGGCCAATGTAGGTCACTCTACTCAACATTAATTAAAATTTAAACATTGTACAGATTCCCCCCCCCCCCCCTTTTTATCAAGCTCTATTTATTTTTTTTTTTAATCACAATTGGGACAAAATTACAAAATCAAAGCGATTTATTTTATTCAGACAAACTGCCGCTAGTCGGTCATGGACTGGAAGGTATCGCCTCTTTAGTCAGTAACTTACAGTCTAAACAGGCTCTAATAACCAAATAGTAGGAAGGGGACGGGTTTACAAAACAAAATGTTCAACGAACTTTAAACAAGCATGAACAAAAATGCAGGTCAAGCAAGTGCAATACCGGACACACTTGAACCAAACCAATTTGAAAAGTGCTCAAATTTTAAGGACCATTACGCTACGGATTATACAACCAAATTTCCATATTAATAGTGTTCAGCTTATTTATTTTATTTCACAATTTCTATATTTTATTCTACTATTAAACTTGACCTCCAAACTCTCTCAAACATCAGTCTCTAGTATTTGTAAAGCTCAATGGGATAAACTAAAATAGCAACCTCTTTAATCTGTTTTATTGCTTAATCTATTCATATATTACATTATATTTCACATCTTTTATGAATTTACAGAATTCTCCAAACACTTTCAGTTAATAATTATAATTCATTGCCATCCTTAGTTGAATTTACTGTAATTGTACATTAAGAAAATCTTTTGTATGATTTATATTATATTCAATAACCAAAACTTTCTTTTACTTTACTTTGTTAATTATTTTTAAATTAATAACAAATCGGCTCGGATGGAGTCTAATATTAACATTGCAACAGCGGAATTAATTTTATAGCAATCATAAAATAATTGGAATAGTCTAAAATATTTTAAAGTTCTTATTGGGAGAACTCTGCAAAAACGGTACACGCTAGGCATTAACTTGGCAGAAAATACACATTTGCATTAACACAATCACCTACACTTAAAACACATTTATTCTGGCGGTTAGATGATTTTATAGTTTTAAAACAAATAATATTAAATATACTGTATATATATAAAATCAATTCAATGTGTACGATACTAGAAAATAAAATAAATTTTCACATTCCCACGCTATTAGAACCACTAATAATCTAACTGTATGGGTAGTGACCTAAAAGAATAAGTCAAGGGTTTGACCAGAACGGCACAGAGAGACTGAGGACGACAATGAACAATTACAGTCTATGTATACCACCAAAGGGAGGGACAGAGAGGGAGAGGTAGACCGAATGAGAGGTGGAAGGATGGAGTGAGGAAATATATGAACGAAGGCGGTGCTGGTTGGGGAGGAGGGGCGTCGACTGACCGGGGACAGAGGTGCATGGGGGCGGTTCGTTTGTGGCCACCCATTCGGGGATCGCGGCGTCAGGCAATAGATAGATAGATACCACCAAACTTGTGGTTGGGTGGGAACAGAGGTGCTGGCTCAATTTTTATGATCAACCTAAAACTTAGCTTAAATCATTATAATTACAACTTTCAAAATAAACAAACAAAAACTGGGACAACAAGATAAACGCAAAAGAACTAATCAAAATCGTTATGTGGAAAGAACGCTTAATAAACTATAATTAGGAACTAATTATACAGAATAATTTAAATCAACTAAATTTACGACACTAGCAGGGAGTCAATTCATTCATGTGGACCCCCACAGGGATTAAGGAGTCTGACAAATGAGAATTTAGAGGAAAATGTAGAAGCGAGACCAAGGATGGTATTCTCAATTTCGGACAAGATTAGATTTATATCTAAAATACAAAAATGGACATTAATCGTGAAATAAACATGTAACTGTTTTGGGTTTGGTGTCCCGACTTCGATTACCGGGAGGACCATAGTTTATTTTATTTTTGTTTTCTATGTGAACGAGGGAGAAAAAAGGCATAACTGCCTGCAACGAGTGCCTCCCCAGATTTCAAAGTGTGACAGGGCTGAAATCAAGGGACGTTCGAGCTAAAATGTGGACACACGAGTTTGAACCAATTTAAGGAAGAGGGAAAGAATGATTCTGGGAGAGAGTTTCAGAGCTCAGCACTTTAATAGAAGAAAGTCTGAGAATAGCGTTTCACTCTTGGGTTAGGGACTTGCACAGAGTAGGGGTGGGATTGTGTTGCAAGGCGGTTAGTTTGTATAATTTCAGGTTAACCCCTCCTGTACCGGTGAAGTATTTTGTGTATATATCTGCTGCATCTTAACGATTTGATGAAGCTTCGGAAGGATTCTTCTTTTGGTCAGTCTGTAGCAAGTGCTAGTTTCAAAACAAACTCCAAAATATAAACCCTATCCCCTTAACCCTCTGACATATGACGCGATTTTGAGCCTATTAGGGATACTTTAAAGCCTTTCTTACCATCAGGGGTATTTAGAAACCTTTACTTTAGTTACTTCAACCTCTGCAGTTGTCTTTGAGTTAGCTGTGGGCAGAAAACTAATTTTGAAGAGTTATTTATAACAGGGAGAGAACTATTTCAGATTGCTAATCTGGCAAACTCTGCATCATAGGAGTCTGAAGGGGTTAAATATGTAAACAAAGGAGGCTTAAAATGTGTAAAGCTGCAAGTGTGGATAATTTTTAAGGACAATGGAAGCGCAAATTGTCTATTTGTAGGTTGCAAAGGAACGAGAGCGCTCGCTAACTTATATGCTCAATTAAAGTATGCTACAAACCAATACAGGCAAAATAGACACCGAAATCTGCCAAGTTCTTCAAATCCGCAAAACCAATGTCTTAAAATCTGAATACTAATGGGGCTAAACATGACTGAGAAGGGTCCAGAAAAGAACACTCAAGACAGTAAACTAATGCAATTTGAAGAGTGTATGAAGATAAACTTAAACTCAAACTATAAATAGTGTTTCACAGAAGAGCATATACTGTATCTAAACAGTGACCGGTCAACTCAACCAGTAGCTCTCAACCAGTACCAAATCAACCAATACGGTTAAGACTATATTTTGGCACTAGTTTGGTTGGTCTGGGTTAATTTGGCACTGGTTGAGAGCTACTGGTTGAAATGGTCTACTGGTTGAGATGACATGGAACCATCTAAACTTCTAGCCAAATCGATTACAAATGGGATTAGAGAGTAGAGTACTGAATTATGAATAGAAACTTTAGGCCAAACATTTTAAGAACATATCAGAAAATAACATCTCACTAACTGTAAGAGCTTTAATGCTTTTAATATCTAAACTAGTTTTCTGTAACTAGGAAAGGATGGAGTGTGGAGAACATTTTGCAAGTGAGATTAGAGAGCTTCATATTTTTACGTTAAATATTTAGCAGAGAGATATACATCAGAATGAGGAAGAGAGCAGTGTGGTGTGGATGTAGATGTGCTGGAAAGTGTGAAATGGAACATAGAGATGGTTCGGCCATGTGAAACTTATGTGGCACTAGAGAATTAATAAAATAGTGCAAGAGTGAAATGGAGGAGCAGAAGCAAAGGTAGACCGAGGTGGAAGGATTGACTTCAGTATATGCGTGAAAGCGGTGCTGGATGGGAGGGGCGTTAAATGACTGGAGACAGGTGCATGGGAGAGATTCATTCATGGTCACCCCTTCAGGGATCAAGGCGTACGGCAATATAGTAAAAAATATAAATAAATAAATACAGTTAAAGTGGGGATTGGGCCCGAGTATAGATATATATTTTGTATGAAGCAGTTTGAAGCATAATCTGCAAAGGTGGCAAGTGATAGACTTTTCCAACTTAATTCTAGTGTACTGGAGACTTATTTTTAACTAGATTTTAGCTACATTTAAGATTATTTTTCACTAAAGCAATAATTATAACTACTAAACTATAATAATCTGCAGTTTAAGAAGGATCTGTGGTACTTAAAATGTTTAACCGAGATAGTTACAAGCCCGTGGATTGCTGAAAGCCATTTTTAAACTGAATTTAATAGTCTAATAGTAGCCAGAATAAAGTTAAAACAACATTACCGGTACAGAAGGGGTCAAGATCTACGAGGACAGGCTATTTCTAGACTTATATAGGCTGGACAGAGGCACCAATAGGGATCTGTACTTTTCTTTGAAGAAGGGAAGGGAACTACAGGTATTTAATGCGGAGTGGCTGAATGGATCACTACAGGCAAAATGAAACTAAATCTGGCAAAAGGTCTTCAAATCGGCAAACTAATGGGGCGAAGCTCATCAAAATCTTTGTACTAATGGGGCTAAACATGAGGGACAGGAGGTCCAGAAAACAAAACTTAAGACAGTAAAGTAATGCAGTTTGAGAGGATAGTACGAGGCTAAACTTATAAACAAACGCTAAAAATAGAGTTTCAGAACATAAATCTAAACTTATAGTCGAACCGATTACAAATGGGATTGGAGAGGATCATTAATAGAAACTTTAGGCCAAACATTTTAAAATATCTGAAAATAACATCTGACCAACTGGAAGAGCTTTAATGCTTTTAATATCTAAACGGAGTTTGTGCAACTAGGAAAGTAGGGAGAGTGACGAGATAATTGTGCAAGGGTGATTAGCGATCAAAGATATTTGTAAATTAAATATTTAGCGGAGGGATATGCAGTACATGACAATGAGGAAGTACGTGAGTGGTGTGGTATGGATGTAGATGTGCTGGAAAGTGTGAACAGGAACACCGAGAGATGTGAAACTTATGGGAAACGAGAGAATGACAAAAAAATGTACAAGTGTGAAATGGAAGGGCAGATGCAAAGGTTAGACCGAGAGGTGGAAGGATGGAGTCAAGTACCGTACAGTATATGCGTGAAAGCAGTGCTGGATGGGAGGGGCGTCTAATGACTGGGGACAGAGGTGCATGGGAGCTATCAACCCTTTCACGCACATATGACTCAGAGGTTGTCAGATTAGCAATAAGAAATAGGGTTCTCTCCCTTATAATTACCTCTCCATAATTAGTTTTCTGCCCACAGCTAACTCAAAGACAACTGCAGAGGTTGAAGTAACTAAACTAAAGGTTTCTAAATACCCCTGATGGTAACAAAGGCTTTAAAGCATCTCTTAATAGGCTCAAAATTGCGTCATATGTCTGAGAGGGTTAATTTGTGGTCACCCCTTCAGGGATCACGGCGTCCAGCAATAGATATAGTATTTCGTATGAAAGGGTTTGACGCATAATCTGCAAAAGTGGCATGTGATAGACTTTTCCAAGTTAACCCTCGTGTACCGCCGAACTCTTTTTAACTAGACTTTACCTACATATAATAATAATATATAAATTAATGTAATAATTATAACTAAACTATAATCTGTGCAGCTTAAGAAGCACGTGTCATAGTTCAAATGCTTAACCAAGATGCAGTACTTACAAACCCTTTGATTGCTGGAGGCTCTTTTTAAACTGAATAAAATACAGTAGTCTCATAGTAGCCAGAATAAAGTTAAAAGAACGGTGCTGTTACAGACAGAGGAGGTTAAGGTCTATGAGGACAGGCTATCTTTTAGAAGTTTACATAGGCTGTTCAGAGGCAGCAATAGGGGCATGTACTTTTCTTTCAAGACGGGCAGGGAACTACGGGTATTTAATGTGGAGCGGCTGAATGGATCAAGAAAAATATTTTGAGGTGGTATGGTCATGTGCCGAGATATTTTAAAAGGAGAATGCAGAGATATAAATTTATGTCAACCAAGTTCTATAGCAGAAGTACTAAACTGCTGAACATAGTGATACAGTGGATAAATGCCAATACAGTACCTTTGAGAGAGGAACCGAGTGAGCAAAAGGAAACCGACTATTGAAAAGAACTATGGTACGAGAAGTAGAACACCTATTTACAAATTTCGGTTGTGTCTGACCTAGGAAGCAGGTTTCAACAAGCTACTAGGGGTTTACTGCTTTGATAGCGCAATTCATAAATGCACGGAATTTCGGTGCGAGTATCCTAGGTTCGAGTATTTGTTATTTCATTAATAGTGTAGAACTAAAGTTGGTTGGTGAAAAAATATTAATTCACCTAAGGCCATCCTTAAGTATCGTTTCCCAGTTGACTATCATAAAAGAGGATGGCGTATAACATTCACAGGACCTAACAGTTACCCTTTTAAATATAAAGAAGTTTTCTAAGCATATTAAAATAGTCTAACCATAGCCAGAACAAAATTTAAAAATGTCAGACTAATTTAATTTCACACCAGGATAAAACTAGCAATGACTAACCGTTTGAATTTTCTGCCAAATTAATATAAATTACCTACATACACTTTCAGTACCTTAAAATTATTAACTTAAAATTACCTATTTGAACCGTAATGGAAAGCTGTAGACATTTTGAACCATTTTTGTTCCAAAATTTGTACGGACTTTATTTTACTTTAACTCCGGAGAAAATACAAACTAAATAAAATCCTAAATTTCTTTACTTAAAATCCGGACAAAATATATAATGAAATCTTTAATTTCTTTACACTTTTACGCAATTACAGCCTTCAACACTACAAATCCAAACATTGCCTCATTTTGTAATCTATGTACCAACTCTTATTGTACAATCTAAATCAAGTCGTTCACTGTAAACCTTTGTCTCTAGATTTCACACATTTACTCAGCACGTCTACGACGGGCAACTTAAAGGTCTAAGAGCTAAACTAATATTTATATTATGAGCAAAGTCACTTACATTTAATTATAAGCAAACTAATTTAAATTTCACCACGACAAAAAGTACCAAGATATAGTTAAAGAGCAAAGCAAGTAAAGTCTAAGAAAACTATTTTAATTAGTTAAAGAGCAAAGCAATCAATATTAAAGTTTAAGAAAAACGGGCATTTAAAAGTTTCAGATCAATTAAATGTAGACTACCTTTGAGCAAAGCAACACTTTACATTAAATAATCAAAGCAATTTCATGAAACTTTGAGCACAGTTACTTTAAATAAAGAGTAAACTAACTTTAAAGTATTTAATTGTACCTTCAAGATAAACTTTGAAATGTAGAGACCTTAACCTAGATATTTCTGAATATGAACATTCACAGGCTATTACAAAATCCCATTAAGGGGAGGTTTTTAGTGTATTCCCTAGATTTCCATGAAGCTTAAAATTACTCCCCCTAGACCCCCTTTCAAGATAAATTTGTACATTTTTCGGTAGAAACATTTCCCGGCCCAAGGCCAGTTCCCCTTAAATTACAGGCTCGCTATCGCTCGCCAGGAACAAATAGACACCTGAATGGCAAGAATGCTCTTAAAATTGACACAAATGGGGCGAGGGTTCTTAAAATCGCCAAACTAATGGGGCGGAAGTCTTAACATCTCAAAAGCAATGGGGCTAAACATGAGGGAGAAAGGGGTCCAGAAAACAATCCCCCAGGTGGAAATCTCCCCTTAACACTCAGGTGATTGCAACTTACAATAATTTATAGTTTCTGAACAAGGTTATCCGTGAACTATTGAAATAGATTGTACGCTTCCTTAAGGTGTTAAACTTAGACATTCAAAAATATTAACACAAAACCTGACTTGCCAATTGCCATAATCCATTATTTGTAAAAGTGGCGAAAAGTTTATTCCTAAACATTAGCTCCGATAATTAATGAACCGCTAGGCCTCTTGTGCAATATTATAATTTCAAACTTTCAAAATAAACAAACCAAAACAAGTAACAATATAAATACAAATCAAAACTTTAATCAAAATCACTACGTGGAAATTATCACTAACAAGGAATATATAATTTTAATGTAATATTACTGTAAAGTTCGTAGTTTACTGTATTGGGCAGTAAATAATTTGATAAATTAACTCTTTCGCCACCTTCAAAATCACAGACTATAGCATTCAATGTTCGGAGGAACAAAGTTTCGAACCGCGAAAATTAAAATTTTGCGGCACAATATTGCTATACAGTAAGTCCCCACTTAAAATTTAAAACAAAGTTACTGACAAAAATACTACTTTGTAATAGACTTTAAAAGTTAATTTACAGCATAAAATACAATAAATCTTTGAAGGATTATTACAAATTTTAGTTTATATGGAATTACTTTATATCAAGCTTTCAAATATACTACTTTACTTTAAATTATACAATATATTTTATATCATACTCTACAATAAACTACTTTACTTTAAATTATAAAATATATTTTAGATCATACTCTACAATAAACTACTTTACTTTAAATTATAAACATTCAAATAAGTAATTAAAATTACTTTTAAGAGCAGATATGCAATTTAAGTCTATTATCTAAACAAAACAAGAAACTGAACTCTAATGGACAGTAACCAAACTAATTCAAGAGATTTAAGTGAGTGAACATTAACTGTATACAAAAGGTTGTTAACCCTTTTAACAATATTGAAAATCATATGACTTATTGTAGACTTCATTGACGTAAATAGAAATGTTAAAGTAACATTTCCCATTATATATCAATAAAAACACTTCCATGTTCTACAGGGCTGTGCCTTAGGAATGACATGCAACACAGGAGGAACTATAGGATATCCGCTAACTGAAATAATAGCTACTAAATTAGTCATATTTCCATTTATTTGGATAACTTACTTGGTCTTTGCAAGTTCATCTTTTTACTTTAATAAAAGTTCTCAATAAGGAATGGATTTTGGTTTTGCTTTAAATGTAAAACGCTTAACATTTTGATCTGACGTGACTAAAGGTTATTTTTGGTTGATATGCAAGTATTAAATATTAAATTAAGCATAAGAACTAAGTAGAAAAAGCTCCTTGTAAAGCATTGAGAGTGTAGGGCCGTACTATGGTGCAAAACTGCATCATAACAGTCTAATTCCACGACCCCGAGGGGTAATGTTGACCTCAGGCATAGCAAGCTTGAGAAGCAAGCGACAGCAGCGATCCGCCTAGAGACTTTAGTACATGAGTCCTAGAGACAGTCCCCACCCGTTAGACCGTCTTACTGCCGTGGCACCAGTATACGGACGATACCACCTGCTATGCCCTCACCCCAATGGGCGATGACTTTATCCGCGAGGAGCACCCTCAATGTACATGGCTTGATCTAGATAGCATATACTTTTTGTCATTTTATGAAATTTATTCCTTATATGAATGAAAAAGTCTCATATCAGATAAATATAAGCGTTTTCTGTCTACTGGAACATTTATTTATAAAATGGTAACTGGAATTAATTTAGATTAAAGTTATTTACTGTAAAAAACATTTAGAAATTAGTTGCAACAAAATTAAGTGAAATTTTAAGTAAACTATATTATCTTTAGCAATATTTAAGACCGACTAATAAAACACTCCTGTGCTGCCAACTTTAAACCCTCTGCACGAAGGTGCATTCTTAGAAGGAATCTCCCTAGGATGTTTTTTTTAAATTCATATTGGCAGTCAAGTTAAAACAAATATAAGAGTTGGTACTTCTATTACAATAGGAGGCAGACTAATTTAGGACATATAGGGCCATGTTCTCAACTACATAATGTTGGTTACCAGGATGATAATTACTTCTATTATTTAACAACTAATCAAAAATATAGGCTTAGGTTTCATCCTAATTAATTTATTCTAAAAGTTAATATTTTAGGCAGTAATCCAGAAATACAGTTTGGCACTTATTTAATCTCATACAGTGCGGTACTTTAAATAATAAATAAAGTTATTTAATTACTTTATAAACAGTAATCCACAAAAATTACACATTTTGCCTTTCTAGTAAAATTTGTATAAATTCCTTTACTAGGCTATATGCAGCTTGAAATAACGGCCCCATAATATCCTACACATACCTGGAGTTAATAATAGGAGTGATGGTGGTAGAGGTGGTGTGGTAGTTGTGGTGGTGCTGGTGGTAGTTGTGGTGGTGGTGGTGGTGGTGGTGAAGCAGACGTCCGAGTCTTCTTTTATCTGCGGAATTTAAGAATACATTTAATATCTACCGCTATAGAAGCCATAGTTTTATACTTTAACCATGGATTAGTTTTGAATTTTATACCTTAACAATATCGAGTCAGATTATTTCTTAATTTAATATTTAATACAAAAATTGCAATGTAAAACTCTAAAAATAAACTAATATGGAGCAATAGTATTTGAATTTAATACAAATACAATTTCAATGCAAGTGCAGTATTTTAATATTCCTTCTTTTTACTCTAAATGTAAGGTACTGTGTATATTTCTCAATTTAAATAAATAAAATTATTTAGGAACATTTGCAGGGGATGTATTTGGTGATAGATAGTGATCAGAGGTCTATAACCTGCTTAATGAAAGACATTTAATGTTAAACTCTAAATTATTTTTTACTTTAATAATCGTGACTAGTAGCATTTAGCCAAATTTAATTTTGAAATTGATAAATAATATCAAAAGTGCAGGATTTGAATACTGTATTAAAATATATATATATATATATATATATATATATATATATATATAAATTAAGGCTTTAAGTTCTAAGTAAATTCAATGTAATTTAGCAACTAGAGATGCCCTAACAAAATCACAGCGAGTACTGCCAACAGCAGCATCCCGCAACAGCTCCAACCATTGTAGTCTTTGACCCCTTTTCACATCTGCGAACAAAACCAATTATTAATACTGGACTGTTGTACACTCTCATACCATAGATGGTACTGATGGGGTTAACTTTACATTCTAAATAGATCTGGCTCCATTTAACCACTAGAAGCGTATTTCAAATCACATTGACAAAATATGCTTTACCTACGTACCGGTACTACCAGCTCTGTAATGTAGTGGAGAAAGTCTGCCTCCCACCCCAGGTGACCCAAGTTCAATCCCATGCTCAGGCATGAAGGTTTTTCGCATACACTGGGATAATTTAGTTTAACCCATGGGGTGTGGGTACAAAGGAGGGAGAGTGTGATAAGACTTCAAATTATTTCTTGGAAACAGATTAACTTGCTCATGTAGTAATGTGCACCCTATGTGGTGGATTGTGTTCTTTTATTTAATTATTTTTATTTTAGTAAGCGTTGTTTCCACATAGCGATTTTGATAATTTAATTAGACTTTATATTGTCCTTGTCCCAGTTTTGGTTTGTTTAGTTTGCAATTTTTAAATTTTCATTTAAACAAATTCCGAGTTTACTCCTGAAAGGTTCGAATCTATACGGAGATCACTGGTTAGTCCTGTGAATGTAGTACATGTCCATGTCATGTTTCATGCATTTATGACACAGGTTGCCAGATCAGCAATAAGAAATAGAGTTCTCTCGCTCTTATAATTACCTCTCCAAAACTAGTTTTCTGCCCACAGCCAACTCAAAGACAACTTCAGAGGTTAAAGTAACTAAACTAAAGGTTTCTAAATACCCCTGATGGTAACAAAGGCTTTAAAGTATCCCCAATAGGCTCAAAATTGCGTCATATGTCTGAGAGGGTCAATATAACATATAGGGACAAGTCTGCCAAATAAGCGAGGTTGCGGCACCAACTATATTTTTATCAATAAATGGTATCTGCACTATCCAAGCATCAATAGTTTGAGATAAAAGTTCCCATCTTTACTGACCATATTAAACATCAGACAGACTAACAGTGACAGCAAAAACTTAGTGACAGCGGAGAAGCTACTTATTACTGCAAGACTTCTAATTAATCAATATGATAGATTATCAGCAAATATAGAAAAAATCACATATATACAATTAATTGTATTATACAAACAGAAATAAAAGTATTTTACAACTAAACAAAATAAGTAATTATGAAAGAAATTTAAGTTTAATATTTCAGGATCATTTCGTATCAGTTTCAGTTCCACTTTCATTATATAGAATAAAGTTATAGCTCACATTGTTTTACCTTAAGTCCCAATATAAATTAATAAGACTTCTTACAATGCTTAATTACTAATGAAACTATAGCATTACATCAAATAATTTAAGTAACTTTAGTACAATGTCAGCCAGATAAATTAGTTACTATATCCAATCACAAATCCTAAGTCAAATGAGGTTAACCAAGTATTCACAACATATTAATTAATAGTCACTAACTCACGAACTAACGAGTAGTGGTCACACAGGCAGTCACCAATCGGCAGACAGGCTGCTTGAGTCTACCAACCACAGGTGAGGGGCAGGTGCGCGATCCACAGGTGTTCGCATGTAGGGGGGAGAATGCAGTGATATCCGCCCAGCTCTCCTCGGTCACGTACGCATGCTTCTGGTCACTTAAACAGGTGTCTGCAGGTAAAAAGGCCATCACATGGTCCAATGCACAGTCACTAGTCACATATTTGGGTCTCCAGATGCAAGAAAATATATTACAAATATATTAAGGGACAATTTTTAAACTACTTTTCAGAACTTTTAATCATATTAAGCAAGGAATATTCATGAAAATCGCCAAGTTTAATTATATAAAATTAAACTTATATTCATTAAAACTAGTTAGAGACTCTTACCTTCATTAGTGACCGGTACACCTGGTACAGGTATGGCTGATCATGAAGTGGCTGAGACACACCAGTCTCGGAGGCGACTTACCTGCTTAAGGGAGCCCACCTTTCTTTATCTCCCCCCTAGATGTTCACGTTGTCCTTCCGTCTGCGTGTGAAGTCACTCTTGTCCCAGTAGCGTGGGTGTTGTAGACAGCCAGGTCAGGGGTTCAAATATTTGGGCTTAAGATTGGAGTATAGGCTACATTAAAAATAACAGGAAAATAAACAAATAATGGCATGGCATTTGTCCTATTATCATTTCCAAAGACACTAGGAACTGGAAAAACTAATTCTAACTTTGCAAATTTAATAATAAAGACTAAACCGAAGGGACTGCCTGACCTTTGCTGAGTGAGGACCTGTCCCTAGTGACTCCCAGTGAATTATCTTTGCCCATAGTGTGGTGATAGTGTTAACGCTTTCTTAAAATGGCTGGTGTTGACGAGATTGCTACCTCCTCTCATATTCTCCAGCTTTGTCTTGCTTTGCAAGAAAGGCTGGATAATGTGGAGAGAGAGGTGCAGTCTCTCAAAGACGAGAATTTGGCCTTAAAGTTGACTTTGCCTGACAAGAAAAGTGAGGATAGTGATGCTCCCTGGACAAATGTTCCAACAAGTGCAACAACCTGCAAATTTCTACGGCGGCCAGTTGCCCTCAGCAACAAGTACATCACCTTGGATGACGAATGTGATGGTGAGGCTGCGAGTGCTTCCTTCGGCGAGGAAACCAGGAGAAAGGTAAGTAAGTTGCCTCCAAACGCAGGGAATGCTGTGACTGCTGCCCCCCCCTCCCCCCAGGAGTACAGTACCTTCAACTGCTGCCCCAGGAGTTCCTGCCGCTGCCACAGCTGCTACCAAGTCATCGACAAGGAGAGGCAAGTCCTTCTCAATTGTTGGAGACTCCATGGTCAGACACTTAGCTAGGTCCACCTGTACTGATATTAGGAAGCTTGTCTGTCTGCCTGGTGCTGGGGTTGGGAAGGTGTTAGAGGAAATTGATTAAATCATGAAAGATATTGGAGATAGCCCCATTATCTGTCTCAGTACAGGGAACAATGATGTTGGTAAAGGTAGGACGGAAGTACTGCTTCGGCAGTACAGGGAGGTGTTAGATAAAGTTAGGAGTTAGGTTACCTGTAGTACACAGTATCTTGCCACGGAGAGGGGTCAGCAAGGAATGGTCATCTAGGGCAATTGGTATCAATTGTCGGCTGGAAAAATGTTGCGGAGTTTCGCTGAAAATAAAGCCTGAGAATATGAGTAACAATAATTGTCTAGATAGGGTAAATTGCCGTACTGGTACATCAGATAGGAATAGAAAATATCAGTCACAGGATTTTAATTGTACTGCTAGTAGAAATATTGAAGGTGTAACAGAAGATGGGAATTAAGTTAGAAATAAAGGTAAATCCGATACCAGTAAAATAAATTAATTGCGATTATATTATACAAACTGTAGGAGTTTATGTAACAAAATGGATGAACTTAGAGCACTTGTTAGCAACGAAAATATAGACATTATAGCACTGACTGAAACATGGATTAATACAGAATCACGATTTTTTTTAGCAGAATTCCATATACCAGGATATAGTTTCTTTAAACGCGACCGAACAAGTAGGAGGGGCGGCGGAATAGCAGTGTTTGTCAGGAATTCTTTAAAAAGCTGTATTAAATCAGGTACGGTATTAGACTAAATACTGATAACTAAAGTGTTTGGGTAGAGGTTAGCGAAGGTAGTGAGACCATAATTATTGGAGTTATTTATAGACCACCAAATACGAGTAGAAACGAAGGTACAGCTTTATGGCAGGAAGTGAAAATATCATCAAGGTTTAGCAATGTGTGTATTATGGGGAATTTTAATTTTCCGAATATTGATTGGCAGCATAAAATCGGCGACTCAGATTCAAAAGAGTTTATTGAGGCGGTACAGGATAGTTTTTTATTTTAATTCATAGACTCTCCTACTAGAGGTAATAATATCCTCGATTTAGTTCTCGGTAATAATGAACAAATGATATGTAGAAATAGGAGACCAACTAGGAAATGGTGATCATAAATCAATTTATTTTAACATACAATGGACAGGAAAGGCTAAAGAGAATACGACACTTATCCCAAATTTCAGAAAAGCCAATTATGGTGGATTAAGAAGAGCCTTAAGAGTCGATCCTATGGTTAAACTATTAAGTGGACCCAGCTGCGCTAATGAACATACTCTCTCTCAGATACCTGTCTTAACTCAGGATAATTTGACAGCTACATATAATCATTTTATTTCTTCACTCCACAATGCGCAAAAATATATCATCAAAAGAAAATTTAGATCAACACAGAACCAACCCAAATGGATGAATAATAGACTATTAGACCTTATAGGAAAAAAGAGAGGAATATATCGAAAAATTAAGAAAGGCAAAATTCACCTACTTGCTTACTATCAGAATCTATCAAGAGAGGTTAAAAAAGGTATAAGGACAGACAAAAGAAATAATTAAAGCAGGATAGCCAATGACTCAAAAAATAACCAAGGCTTTTTACCAGCTATATAAATCTAAAGTTAGAGATAAAATAGGCCCCCTTAAAACTTCGATAGGAGAAATGACAGAAAATGATTTAGAAATGTGCAGTACATTAAATAGTCAGTTTCTATCCGTTTTCACTAATGAAAATTTGGCACAGATTCCAGAAGTCCGTAAGGTATATAGCGATAGTATAGAAAATAGGTTAAGTACGGTTACTAGAAGTAGAAATTATGTGCTTAAGGAAATTGACAGACTGAAACATCAGAAATCGCCTGGTCCCAATGAGGTATATGCTAGAGTATTAAAAGAATGCAGAGATGCGTTAAGTTACCCATTAACATTTCTTTTTAACAATTCATTAGAAACTGGTATAGTTCCAGAAGCTTGGAGGCTTGCAAATGTAGTTCCGATTTTCAAAAAAGGTGATAAATCAATAGCATCCAATTACCGTCCCATTAGTCTCACTTCAATCATAGGAAAGCTACTAAGAGTCAATTATTGCTAGGAAAATGAGAAACCACTTAGAAACATTTAACTTAATAAATTCTTCTCAGCATGGATTCACTCAGGGACGTTCTTGCCTTACTAATTTGCTTAGTGGTATATGAAGCAGTAGATAATGACAAGTCATATGATATTATATATTTAGATTTCAGTAAAGCTTTCGACAGAGTCCCTCATGAGAGATTGAGGAGAAAGGTTGAGGCACATTGAATAGGTGGGGCGTTGTTAGGATGGATTAGGTCATGGCTAATTGGTAGGAAGCAGAGAGTCAGCATAAATGGTACTAAGTCAGAATGGGGATCAGTCAAGAGTGGTGTCCCCCAGGGATCTGTATTAGGTCCTCTGTTTATTATATACCGTACATAAATGACCTTGATTTAGGTAAAACTAGTAGGATAAGTAAATTTGCAGAAGATACCAAAATGGAGAGAAAAATTGATTCAGTTAGATATATAGTGTCTGCAAAGGGATCTAGATACCTTACACGAATGGTCAGTAAAATGGCAGATGAAGTTTAACAAATGCAAGGTATTAAAGATGGGGAAGATGCATACAAATTTTAAATATAAACTAGCTAATATGGAATTAGAAAACTCGAACTGTGAGAAAGATTTAGGTGTGTTTGTTAGCAATGATTTGAAGCCTAGAAAACAATGTATAAGCGTTCGTAATAAGGCAAACAGGATTCTCGGGTTCATATCTAGGAGTGTGAGTAACAGAACTGCTGATGTTATCTTAAAACTTTACTTGTCATTAGTGAGACCCCATATGGATTATGCTGTTCAATTTTAGTGTCCTTATTACAGAATGGACATAGATTCATTGGAGAGAGTACAACGTAGAATGACAAAAATGATCCATAATATTAGAAATCTTCCGTATGAAGAAAGGTTTAAGAAATTAGGCTTACATTCGTTAGAGAGACGCAGAGTTAGAGGTGACATGATAGAGGTATTCAAGTGGGTTAGTGGAATTAATAAAAGAGACATGAAAAATATACTAAAGCTCAGTGATAGCGAAATAACTCTTACAAATGGTTTCAAATTAGATAAATTTAGTTTCAGAAAATATATAGGCAAATATTGGTTTGGTAACAGTTGTAGATGGGTGGAATAGGCTACCAAGTGATATAGTGGGATCAAGAACGATATGGAGCTTTAAGATTAAATTGGATAGGCATATGGACGAGATGGGTTGGGTGTGAGGGGGATCTACCAGGTGTGGGCCAATCGCCGCTCAGCAGACTCCCGTAATCTTGTGTTAATCTCGGACCGTTTTGGTGGGGTCAGTACTCAAGGTATTAGTGAGATGGGTCTATAATTGGGCCTTGTAATTGGGGTTGGATGTGACTGGGATCTGCCTTGTATGGGCCAATCGGCTTTTTTGCAGGCTCCCATTTTCTTATGTTCTTATGACTGTACGGCCGACAGGGTGGATTTTTTCTTTTTTCTTCTATGTAAGTGAGGGATGCAAAAGGCAGAACTGCCTGTAGAGAGTGCCTCCCCCAGAGCGACAGGGCCAAAATCAAGGGACGTTAGAGCCAAAATGGCTGGACACACCGAGTTTGAAGCAATTTAAGTCATAGGAAGAGGGAAAGACTGATTCTGGGAAAGTTCCAGAGCTCAGCTGTTGAATAGAAGAAAGTCTGAGAGTAACTTTACACTCTTGGGTTAGAGAGTTGCACAGAGTAGGGGTGGGATTGTGTTGCAAGACTGGTATGACGTGCCCTACGTAGAGGAGGTGGTATACACTGGGAGAGCGCTGAGGAACACTGATTATCATAGTAGCGATAGAATAGCAAGATGCAACATTGTGGCGGAGAGAGAGAGATTGCAGAGAGTTGGTGAGTGGACGGGAGTTAATGATACGAAAGCCCTTCCTTTCCACTTTGTCTAGGAGTGCGGTGCGAGAGGAATCTCCCCACACATGTGAACAATACTCAATACAAGGACACAACCGTACCCCTGTACAGAGCAAGAAGTTGTGCAGGGGTAAAGAACCCCTTGAGCACACCTAGCTTCTGGGAGGCTGCCTTAGCAAAATTGGTAATATGGTCCTTCCAAGTGAGAGCAGAAGAAAAAGATACGAACTAGGGATCTGTGTATAGCAGTTTCCCAGTAATAGGAAACTACCCAAAAGACTAACAATTCAGATTCAAAGGCCGAGTTTAGTTTGTTATCTTTCAGGAAGGAAATAAGGCAGTATTAGATATAATTTGAGACCCATCTTCAAATAATTAAATTCTTAAGTCTCCATTGAAATCTTTCTCAGAACTTCTAGATCTTAAGGTGTGAATATACTTTACGCCTTAAACAAAGTCAGAATATCATCCTTGTGAAATACATCACTAAATCAGTAGTTGTTGAATTTGAATTAATTAACAGTTAAAATTTGAATTATATAGAGTAGGTCTATATTAAATCTACTTTTCTCTAGCTTTAAGTTAAAATTACTTTCAGTGTACATTAATATTATGACTTCTTCGCTACCTTTTACAAAGTTCAGTGCTCAGTCGTATGAGGAGTGTCCTGTTTGCTATCACTAGGGGTCACTTTGACCTGAACTAAACTTTGGGGATTTGAACATTTAACGGACCCTTAGAGAACTGAGAGGACCAAGATTATTCTCCCTATATGGGAAACACTTCATATACTTATTAAAGTTCCTGCATGTAAACACTGTTCCTGTAGGCCTATATACATTTTTGTTCCTACAACTTTTACTTTTTTCCTCAATAAAGATCCTGTGGCAGGTAGGCTATACAAGTTCTTCTTCATTTAACATTACTAGGGAAACAGAGGCACCACTTAACTACTATCAATAAATACCAATTGCACAATTTCTTAACCCATTGGCTGCGGCTATGTTTGGGCTATTTAGGGCATATTCAGGCACTCCTGAATGATAAATAAACTATCTGCATTAAATTAACTGTATTCTGCCGAAAACTAGGCGAAAATAGCTTCAAAAGGAGACCAGAACGGGCCCCGTACGTGGTCTGGTTCACCCGCAGCGGTGCCAGTGAAACGCGGGAAACCCGCTATTTGGTAGCACTCGCTCACGTGGCCACACTGTTGTGCGAGAGAGAGAGAGAGAGACAGAGAGACCCGCGCGAAAGACAGTCTACCTCAGTGAGCCGCTCGCTGCTCTGAGGGACGGAGGTGGGCCCCTCACGCTCCCGCCCACTGACACTCAATTTTTACAGGCTTTTAAAGCCTGGAAATTGATGCAACTTGCCAGGACGTTCCAGAAAGTCACCCGCAGCGAAAGGGTTAAAATTGACAAAAGTGGGTCAAAAGGTCTTAACCCGTGGAGCCCCGGCTAGTTTTGTAATGTTTGTTCACCAGAACCCGGCCGGTTTTCAAAAAATGGTTTTATTCCAGAAACAATAGCGAATGGGTTAGGAATGAAGGAAAAACCACGAAAAACCGCTCAAAAAGCTTAAAGAATGGTCCTACAGAGCCCCCGAAAACGTATTTTACAAGAGTAAAAAATTGAAGGCAATTACCCCAAAAAACCAGGTTATTGCGCGCTCACGCGCACGCACATGGACTTTGAGAGTTTTCAACCATCGGCACGGTTGCGTGGGATACGTACACAGTTCCGATACAAATCTGAGCCCTCTCGAGTGGCTACACCGGAGGTTACGGTCGGAGCAATTAGGGCGACTCGTCAGACGCGTCGCTGGGGCTATGCGTTACATAAATCGCCGACGCGTCAGACGCGTCGCTGGGGCTGTACGGGTTAAAAGCAACAAACTAATGGAGTCTTAAAAATATAAAACAAATAATGGGGCTAAACACTTTACGATGTACAGTATAGGACTCACACATAGGGTAAAATTAGTGTATTACCGGAATCTCCGAAAATTCGCTTTGGTTAAGATACAGGACTTGCTGGTTACGTTCGCGTTTAGTTAGACACTTTTTTCGAACAATATTGATATAAATGCCATAAATATAAACAAAACTTAACATAACCTAGGCCTATGCCATAAATCATCTAAAACACCTTAACATAACCGAACTCATTAGTTGGGACTGTCCCCAACCCACTTTTAATAGGCTATTCAGCTAGGGTGTGTGTGGGGGGGGGGGGGGGGGAATTATAGCATATATCCCATATAATTAATTTGATAATCTTAATTTAAAGGACACTACATCTGCCTCATTAGAAACAATTTATTAGGGAAAATAGTCGCTAATAGATTCACCATATTTTTCTTCATATAGGCCTAGTCCGCATGGAGGATTTTTGTTATCAACAAATTGAAAAATACCCACTTCAGACAAATACACCAAAAATCTAAGTCAAAGCGGGTGTGTGGGGGCAGCAGCCCCCACCTATGCTATAATACTAGGATAGATTAGGTAAGGTAGTTAGGTTAGGCTAATGTCCTTTCAAAGGGGTATAGGCTAGTAAACACTAGGATAGCCTATACCCAGTCAGAGGTAAGAAGAAGTCTTCCAGTAGTCTCCTTGAATGCTACCATAATTATAGCCTAGGCTATATCTCATAACTAATTTTCGAGTCTTGGCATAGGCTAGGCTATACGGCAATCACTTATGTTAGACTAGGTCTATAGCCTATAAGAAACCTGACTTCCTAAGACAAAAATATCCATGGCGGATTTAAAAAGTTTAATTTACTCTACCTAGACTGAAAAGGTCCGCTCATATAAAATTTAAATGAACAACAAATACCAGGAGTGTAGGCTAGTTAGGTAATTTAGAAATACTGATGGATGGTAGGCAAATGGCTACTTCCCGAACGCGGTTGGTTGGTCGTTTACATCAAAACTACAAGGGTGCAACTTAACACAAAAGGGTAGGCCTATAGGTTAAAATAATGCTAGAGATTTAAATCATGATATGGCTTAGCTTGTCGGTCGGTCTGTCAGTTGGATGAAATTAGATGAAGAGAGTTGGATGAAAGCCTAAAAGAGGGTCGCAGAGCTCCATAGAAACTGACTGAGTGAACTGATGAATGGGTCTTGCTAGGACGATGTCTAAATGTGCTCTAGCGCGTGCGCGAGATGTCCTCGTCTTGCGCTACGAATCTAGCGGATACTGCTAAGTTTGTAGCGGATATCTAGCGGTAAATATCGTACCGCTTTTATATTACGACATGGCTACATGATAAATCATATTATGCATTCTAAAGACTTAAATACTATACTTTCGTATAATAGGCCTTATTTAACTTATTAAGCTTGCATACCGGGTACTGTATAGTTTCATACTCTATTTCATACTGTGAAAAGAGAACACTGTATTCCTTCAGACGTAGCCTGAAGGAAGCACCAAACTTATGTCTACTACTAGCCTAAATGCGACATAAGAGATAGACAAACCAAACTGAAATGATTACTGATTACGGATTACTGATATTTACTATAGGATGGAAGGTATCTTAAAATAACCCCCTAGAAATACTTTCTCTAAATTATCTATTTCTTTATCCTCCCCATTTTCCCCAGCTAACCTAATCCCACAAGGACCCCAATGGAAATACGCCTAACGGCCTTATTGGGCTATCTATCTATCTATCTATTGCCTGACGCCGTGATCCCCGAAGGGGTGGCCACGAACGAACCGCCCCCATGCACCTCTGTCCCCAGTCAGTCGACGCCCCCCCCCCCCCCAACCAGCACCGCCTTCGTTCATGTAGTTCCTCACTCCATCCTTCCACCTCATATTCGGTCTACCTCTCCCCCTCTACCTCGCTCTCGTACACCCTCTTAGTCATTCTCTCGCTTTCCATACGTTCCATATGGCCGAACCATCTCAAGTTGTTCCTTTTCACACTTTCCAGCACATCTACCTCCACACCACACCTTCTTACTTCTCATTAGTCTGTCTATCCCTCCATGTAACTCCCGCACTCCTATTAAGTAATTCATTTCCACTGCTCTCACTCTTGGTCCGAGTCTCTCAACCAACGTCCATGCTTCGCTTCCGTAAGTCAGTGTCGGGATTACCACACTGTCATGCAAGGACTTCTTCACTTCCATACTGACCACCCTATTTCTTGTTACTGCTTTTAGCGTTCCTACAACCCTCTTCCCCTGTTGTACCCTCTCCCGCACCTCTTCATCCATAGTCCCATCTTTACTCAACACACTGCCCAGATACTTAAAAGAGTTGACGATCTCCATAGCCTGACCGTTCAGCTTCACCTCACACTCTGTGACTTCACCCCTTTCGAAGACCATAACCTTGCTCTTCCCCGTATTTACCTTCAAATTCCGTTTTTCGCACACTGTTCCAAACTCATTTACCAGACCCTGCAACTCCCATTCATTATCACTCATCAGAACTGTATCATCCGCAAACAGCAGTATTGGTAGCTTCCACTCAATTCCCTCCCTTTTCAGCGATACACCAACATCCACTGCTCTTGATAGTATTTCTTTCATGACTCCATCCATATATACAGTAAACAACCACGGGGACATCACACACCCCTGTTTCAAACCAACATTCAGGTCAAAGAACTCGCTATCCTTGCTATCCTTGGGCTATCCTTAGTTGGAATTATGCAAGGCTGGTAGGCTACATGTCATTTGTAACACACTATGTGGTACCAACTCTGTAAATTGCTAACTGAATAAATATTATTATTATTATAGGGTATGATACATAAAATGGGTGGCTGGGACTCGTTAGCCTTGGTCGGCAACTCATCTAGGGGAGAAAACCTTATACAAATCCGGGTGGATGAGACTAGTCAGCCTTGGTTGGCAACCTGTCTAGGGGAGTAAACCTGATATAAATCCGTACTGCTTACCTAAGGGTAAGGCAGGTTAGTGGATGGATTAGCCGAACACCACTGTAGCAAAATAGTGCTAACAAGATACACAGAGGGCCTCTGAGTCTGACGGATCCTAGATTGAGTGGTCAATCCTGCAAGTCCATCATAAACTGGCTTGGGTTTTCCCTCTCACAGGGAATAGGTCCGCTTGGGGGCATTCTGTGTATGGCCACCCTCGTAAGGGGAATAAGGCGTCCGGCAATAGATAGATAAGATACTAGAAAACTTATGTTATGCCACTGACTAGGCTATCGTGAATCCACTATACTATTTTTTATTTTATTTTTTTTAAAGGGTTGAAGGGCCGGAGGATCCGAAGACCCCTTTTCACCCTGCCGCGTAACCTATTTTACTGTCAGGCGAAACAGAGGCAAGGGGTGTGAAGAGATTGCCCAAACGATCTCCACCAGCCGAGAATCGAACTCTGTCCTCCCGGTTAGAAACCGAGCGCTCTACCAATGTCGCTACTTGGTCACCCCCATCCAATATACTATCCATGGATCCGGTATATGATCAAAGTAAGAATTAAACCCATGGAAGTTTCTTATTGTTCAACTAGTATTCAACGTCCCTTACCGTAGACGCTGACCTTCAGGATTCCCTTTATATTCCAAAAACGAAGGCAATAGAGATATTTAACGAGGCACTGAGACTCTGACACAGATGTAAACACGTAGAGTGTAGCCAAGTTCGAAACTTACCCAGATGGCTTCAGTTTATATATTTTACTAGGCCTACTCAACAAAAACATTACGCTATTATGGACGGACAATACAGTGTAATTATGAGTTTTATTGGTGACTAACAAAATAATACTTTAATAAAAAGATAAGTCTTCATCCAACCATTCGAAAGCTTGTTTATTTTTTTCGGAACTCAGTCTAATTTTGTTTGCTAATTATTTAACATGAAAGGTGAGCTTCAGCTATTATAAATGAGGGCTAACTAGTCCGATATCACCAAGCTAAGGTTTATATGCCGAAGTAAGCTAAACTTCAAAAATAGGTTTGAAAAGTTATACCGCCTTGTTAGGCGCGTTTTTTAAGTGTGGTAGACTCCGTTGTTACCACCGCATTTTATACTACCTGTCAATAAGTAATGAGAGCTGCGTAATGAGCGATATATAAAATAGGAATATCCACCTAATAGGACACTACCTGGTAATTAACAATTGGCCTACTCTTCAATCCCACGTACTAGGTATCAGTGCCACGTATTAATTGGCATGGGTTAGTCTTATCCCACGTACCTACCGTTCCAAATACGTAGTCCAGAAATCGTGAACCATAACCTTTGCAACTCAAAAAGGGGCTGTAAGTATCCACACCTGTTCCCTGGCTGACCCTTCCCAAATGGTAGAAATATAAGATCCATTACTCTAATTATTCGCTAGTTATATAGGTTTATGTTCACGAGTTTTGGCCAACTTTGAATAGGGTAAAGCTGGAAGGTAAGGGTTATTCTACATCCAATGTACTAGGTCTAGTTTGGGTTGTTAGGAAATAGTCTTTCTAGGTTAGTTTTGGTTCTAGGGACTCAATTACTACTGGTTAGGCAAGGGTTAGTTCTTTTTATCCCACATACTACGTACTAGGGACACTTAATACCTGGTAGGTAGGAATTCGTTTCTTATTCTATCAAATTTAATAAGTTTACATCCACAGGTTGGCGCAGGTTTTAAAGTTAAAAAACAATGCGAAAAGTGTCCTATACAGTGAATATTGCTTCTATAGACTTTCTTATTACGCAGCTCTCGCATTGGCAGGTACGTACCGGTAGTATGCAATGCGACTATTCTATTAAGACATAAAATCTAATAGCTTTACCGTTGATTCAGTGTACGGTCACGCTAATAAGTCATGTCCCAGCTGTCATTAAGTTTGGCTTGCTCTGTGCTGTATTAATGTAAGTCAGATGTTTAATAGGGTGGGTAAATGTAGGAACATGTTGGAATACCTCACTCAAAACAAATAAATCATATGTAGATATTGCGGATACCAATTATTAATAAAAACATAGGCTAATTGGTACCGAGACATCACTTATTAGCGCGACTGTACCAAGGGTCACTTTCACCAGATAACTGCAAGTGTTGCCGGTTTATAGGATTGTTTTTGGTGCGCATTGGAGTTTATTGCTGGTTGTATCTTTTACAACTTAATTTATAGGTCGTGAATTCTTCCACTTTCATTAAAAAAACAAATAGCATTGGAGATTACTTAGAGCCAGAGGTTCGATGTGCCCAAGATGTGTAGCCTATATCAAATGCACCACCTAGAGTCCTACACTTATTAGCCTATAGTAGTGTGGCGCGGGCTCCATGAGGCTACGGTAAAGGTCAGATCATTAAATTGTGTTAATTATGAAGTTTCTGAAGTCAGTTTTCTACCGCCGCCATAGTTCCCAGACAGTCGCATTAGGTCATAATTATACCCTAATCTACAGTACGGGGAGAATTTTTTTTTTCTCTCCAGGATGAACAAAATACGGTGGATAATTTAAAATAATTTGCTCTCAAACCTTATTTAACAAAGTAATTTAGTTTGCAGCGGTAATTACTGAATAGGCTAATTGGGTATTCATATTTTTTCACAAACCAACTTTACTTCTAAACACAAATAAATCAACGAATACATGTGGCACTCCAAGGACTAGCATAGGAACTCACACCGAAAATCCGCGCATTTGCATTATGCTATCAAAACATAATTTACTAAAGATATAAATTATAGAAAATAGAAAATAAGGTATAGCCTACAGCCATATTTTAAGAGCTCTTAGATATGCTCAAAAAGCAACACTGAGAGGGGAGATAGGTGTAGCATTCAAGGAGACTACTGCAAGACTCTTCTTACCTCTGACCGGGTATAGGCTATCCTAGAGTTTACTAACCTATACCCCTTTGAAAGGACATTAGCCTAACCTAACAACCTTACCTAACCTATCCTAGTATTATAGGTGGGGGCTGCCACCCCCACACCCCCGCTGTGACTTAGATTTTTGGTGTATTTGTCCGTGAAGTGGGTATTTTTCAATTTTTTGATAACGAATATCCTCGATGCGGACTATAGAGAAAAATATGGCGAATCTATTGGTGCCTATTTTCCCTAATAAATGGTTTCTCATAACGTCGCACTAGTGTCCTTCAATATTATCGAAAATAAGGTATATGTAATGCCCTCGAAAATGTCCCGCACCCACAATAATACTAACCCGAGTTGACGTCAGGTATAGCGTAAAATAGTCGTAGATGGTAAGTCCAATAAACTCATCACGTGATAACACCACGAGACTATCACCTGGTTCTTAAAAATCGGACTAAGGTTGCTATACTTTTAGTACGTCCGTGGTAGTACAGTGGGTTAGCGCGCGGGCCTGGTGGTGATGGTTGGGTCACTAACCAGGGTTCGAACCCCACCCAAGGCATCTCAAAACCTGTGGGTTTTTAGGGGGGTTAAATTCCCTTCAGAGGTTCGTACCCCGCGCCAGGTACCAGGAAAAGTTGATCCTAAAGGTAGCCTGGGGATATTTCAGGAGACCATGAATTCCCTTCACACCCAGCATTTCAGTATACATACTATACAGCCATATTTTAAGAGCTCTTAGATATGCTCAAAAAGTAACACTGAGAGGGGAGATAATGGAAGGAAACTTAAAATATCCATTGGGACTGGGAGAGGATAGCAACGGACTTAAAAAAAATAACAGGAGAAACCAACAAATGAGAAAGATACTTGGGGTCAAGCTATCAAGAAATATATTAAAAATTTAAACCTTGAAAATACAAATGTGACAAAAGTTTAGGATATTATAAATTAAAAACATGGGATACAAATCGGTGGAAGAGAGAAATAGATTAAAAGAGTAGTTTAGAAATATATAAAACTTTCAAGACTGAAATTAGGGGAGAAGATGATTTATGATAACACTCAATCAATATTTTATTAATATCTAAATTTAAAAGATAGAAATAGGTTTATAGAATTAACTAGGTGTGATATATGCAACAACGATAGAGAAGACCTGAAGCACTTCTTGCTGTGGTGTCTAGCCTATCAAGAAAGATTTGAACCAGAACTACAACCACCATATGAAGAAGAAAATAAAGTAATTGGGAATCTACTTTTCAAAGAAAAAGATAGAGTAAATTAAAATATATAAAAGATGTGGAGAACAAGAGACAAAGAGGAAAGATTAACCAAGACAGAATACAGAAAAAGAGCAAGACACAAAGACAAAAGTACAGTAGGCCTACTGTATAACAAAAAATATAACTGCCTAGGGAAGTGCCGATGGAAAAGCATTAATACTCCCCGACTTTCAACTGAACAGACTTAATTAGAAAACACGAATTTTCCAAATCAGGCAAATAAGGAAAGTTCTTTCTTCTCTTACGTCATGCTCAACTACGCCATCCAAGACAAATAGGACACTTTACAAGTCATAATTTTATTGCTATGTGTATGAAGGAGAAAAGGTAGGCTGCCTGTAACTACTGTGACTGTGCGGAGGTGAAGAAACCGAGATTTTGGCATACCTAACTTATGGAAACCAGTTTTAACAGTAGTGGTATAGGATTTTTTTCCAAAATAAGTCTGATTAAAAAGATAAAGAATATGGAGAAGATTAAGGGTTGATTTACGTATTGTTGGGTCCTGGCATTATATTACCAGCTATATCTACTCAAAAACTTTAAAAAGTCCAAACCAGATAGGCCTAGGCTATATTAAAGTCAAAATCAAATTTCATTCTAAACTAGTCTATATCAAAACCAATTTTTATAAATATATACAACAAAGAGTAACTAAAAGCAAAACTACATTTCAAAGCCTAACTTCATAACAGAATTAAAAACCAAACTTAAGTCAAGCTATATTGAACTCTAAACAAAAACTATGTTCAAAGGGCAGCGCAAAATTGTACTTTACAAATATTACGCAAAATTGACTTTACCAACTAAACTAATTAAAGTTACTTTAAAGTTCATAACTAAACTATTCACATACAACTCTAAAACAAAAGCTTAAAACCGTACAGATAAAATACTCACCACGAACCACGCCTGGGTAGGGTCATCCATCATCCACCTCACTTGTTTCCGACAGATATATTCGAGCACCATGTCACTGGCAGAATTCCGGAATTTAAAGTAGTCTGCATCTTTTTGCAGGACAATCGCCAATAATTTTAACACTTAACTTAATAAAGGCATTAACAATCTTCTACACAAATCCGGCGACTATAGCCTTTCCTCAATTCACTTACACCTTCACTTTTCAACAGGTCTACTAACAGGTTACACTTTCTTTCCAAGACATTAATGCCAAGAGCTTTACACCAATTGTAAAATCACTTTTTAAAACCATTTCAGTATCTAACACTAGAATTTCAAAGCCATATTATAGCTTATTATTTTAGAATTCAAATATTTAAAGTTAGTCAGCACTAAACTTACGTATCCACAATTTTAAGATCGCAAGAGCTTCATAATTATTTAGTTAACCCCTTCTGTACCGGCGACGTCTATATTTTGTTCTATATATATTTAGAAGACTGCAGTTTAAAGAGTTTGAGGTAGTACAAAGCGTTAAAGTGAGCTAGTTCGAAACTTGCTAATTGCTTAAAGCCTTTTTTAACTGAATATTATCGTCTAATAGTCAGAATAAAGTTAAAACTACCGGTACAGAAGGGGTTAAATAACTGTAGAACAATTTAATTGCACGTATATCCAAGTTTCATTGAAAATTATGTATTACTCTTCCGACTAAATACCGGTGTCCAAATCTTGATTATTCAATAAATAGGTATAACAAAATCTACTAATAGAATTATTATATTTTACCGATTCAATTAGTGTCGTTTTATTGCGAAAGTCATGAGGTTAACTTAAAAAATATATATATAAATAAATCCGATTAATAGGCCTACTGCAAGGCCCAAAAGTAATTATTTCAGCATTTAGCAATAGATGACCACGTACTTCCTCACTCCACGAAGATTCAGTATAGACTAACTGTTAGACCGCCAGCCAGAGTTCGTCATTGGTTCGTTTTTAAGTCGAGAGAGAGAGAGAGAGAGCCATCCTTTTTTTTCGCGCGGTTCGAACACTAGTGGTCGATCATTTGAAGTTGTTTTGACCGGCTTATTAAAGATTCACTTGTTTTTACGGTTCAATTTTGTTCGGATACTTATAAAGCTTCATTACAGTATTATATTAGTGTGCTCGAATCTTTAACCCTTTCAGTACCGATGAAGTCTATTTAATTGAAGTCTAGCTTTATTTAGACGATTTTATGCAGCTTTGTAAGGAACTGTGATAGTTGAAGGGGTTATTTCAGTTAGTTCCAAGCTATATAATTACTATAAGTCTATCCTAACCTGAACACAATCGTCTAATAGTAGCCAGAATTAAATTAAAAGGGTTAATACCTTCAGTGAGACCACGATTTATTTATCTATTTATATATTTATTCGGCTTTCAGTATTTGAGGCTATGATACAGTACTTCATTTTATTACGGCTACCATTAACGTCATATGAGCGTGAAAGGGTTAATACTACTTGTAAATTATTATGGCCAGCCTAGGAAGACCCTCTAGGAATCGAAAGGGTTTAAAACTATATCAATAGACTACTTACGAGTTTCGGGCTATAAGAAAATTAACTCTTTCAAGATCCAATACGCATTTATTTTCTGTTTTCCGGCTGAGCCAGTATTCTTTTATCATAAACTGTCTTCGTGGTGCAGTGCATAGTGTGTTGATTTTCGGTGTGAGCATCCTGGGTTCGAATCCCCGGACTGCCACATGTGTCTGTTAATTTCATTAATCGATTTTAGGAGTAGAGTTGGTTGGTGGAGAGTACATAATAATTATTAGAAGATTTCCTTCAGATTAGTAAGGGTATATGGAAGTCAGAGGGTTAATTAACATATTCTTTACCCATATAATTCCCACAGATCCTTCTTAAACTGCATAAAATCGTCTAATGATAGCCAGAATAAACTATCAAATTGTGTCACTATCTTCAAAGTTAAAACCGTAGACATCACTATTTAGCATAATTACAAGCTAAAACATTTTCTACCGAAAAATATACAAATTTATCTTGATGAGTGGGGGGGGGGGGTCCAGGGGGGTGTTTTTCTATGTTGAGGGAGGTCTAGCGAGGACATTAAACAAATATATGAATACATGAATTAATAGACCAAAAAATAAAAAAAAACACTAGCCAACTTAAGGGGGATGACCTGCTTTTTGTTAGTTCTGTCCTTTTCTCTCTTTCTCTGGCTTGTATCCATTCGGCCCCATTCAGCTAACTATTTTAAGACGTTTATGCCCATCTAGGTGTCGATTTCTTGCTGGCGAGCGATAGCGAGCCAGCATTATATGAAGAAATTCGGCTTCGCCGGAGACATTTTTCTATCGAAAAATGTACAAATTTAGCCTGCTGTCAAACAAAAATAAAAAAATATGCTGGCTCGCTACCGCTCACCAGTACAAAATTGACACCTGGATGGGGATAAACGTCTTAAAACAGTAGGCTGAATGGGGCCAACTGGATACAAGCCAGAGAAAGATAGAAAAGGACAGAACAAAAACAGGTCACCCCCCCCCCCCTTAAGCAGACAAAGAGTACACATATTTATGGATATTTCAAATACCCGTTTCATACGTTTCATAAACACAAAATTCTAGAAAATAAATTAAAAAATCTCAAATTGAATCGAATCTTCTTAACCCCTTCTATATATACTGGTGACGTCTTTTTCATTTGATTTCAGTCACATTTAGACAATTTTATTCAGCTTAGGAAGGACGTTTACCAATTTGAAATGCTACAAACTATCTCAATTACTCCTTTTATCTACCACCTAAGCTTCATGTAATTATCTAAATGTAGCTGGAATTCACTTACAAATACGTGGTCGGTATAGAAGGGGTTAACCATACATAGAAATTCCATGTAGCGAAATAAAACGCTTAGAAAACGTGCCATCGATCGATCGTGTAGGGAAAGAAAGCGCGTTATCGTATACTGAACTGATTAATTTTTTTTTTTTTTTTTTTTACTCGCGAATACAAACCTCTATCCTTTTAACTCTTTCAGCATTCGATGACATTAAGTGTCTTCATTATATTCTGGTTAATAATTATTAAACGATTTTACGTAGCTTGAGAAGGATGTTTAGGAATGAAAGGGCACTTTTAACACTCCTAACTAAAGCGCGGTTCCCATGCCTCAGTTCACGCATGTAATAACTATGTATAATTATTTTACTATATTACTTATGGGGTAGAAGTTTGGGGCAATTATTTTTTTTTTCCACCAACCCACTTCACTTCTAAACTCAATTAATGAAATCAACAAATACAGGTGGCACTCCAAGGACTCGAACCTAGGATACTCACACCGAAATTCCGCTCACTTATAAATTACGCTATCAAGATAGTTTGCAAGTGAGTGTAATATCAAACCCATCATAACTCTACAGAAAAGAACAGTAAACATAATTAAATCAGCCCACTATAGAGAACATACTGCCCCAATATTTAAATCATTAAAGTTATTACCATTTAAAGATGTTTATGTTTTTGTAGTAGCTAAACTTATGTTTAAAATTATGAAAGATCTTACTCCAAGCTTCTTTAACTCTTTGAGTATCAGCGACGTGTGTTACATTATATTCTAGCTATGTTTAGACGACATTATGCAGCTTAGGAAGGATCTGTGGTAGTTAAAAGGGTTGGTTGAGATAGTTTGAAGCCATATTATTGCCTGAGGTCCTTCCTAAGCTGTATCAAATAATAATAATAATAATTTAAAATGTAAAACTTGCAAACTAAACAAACCAAAATTGGGACAAGGACAATATAAAGTCAAATTAAATTATCAAAATCGCTATGTGGAAACAATAGTTCTTAAAGCTAGCGCATGCTAAGCTAGCTAAGGATAGCTCAATAAGGCCGATTAGGCGTATTTCCATTGGGGTCCTGTACTACTACCCCATCCCTTTGCTCATGAGGGATGGTAACGACTCAGTGCTTGTGAAAAATCTTTAATGCGCCGAGCGTGGGCGCGAACCCGGGCCTTCTGGGTGGAAGTCCGAGACGCTAGTCACTACACCAAGCGAGCCGCCTAATAATTGCCAGACTAGGATGAAAAGGACGTCCCTGGTATTGTACGGGGTAAACATATGTTCACATTAAATAATACTATCCATCAGCATTTAACCAGGCAGAGACAAAAGTTACATATTCCAATTGACAGAACAAATATATTGAAAAACACATTTAGGCACAAAGGAGTTTTAATATGGAATAATATAATGGATAATATAAATTTAGACTGTAGTTTCTACATATCCAAAAGAAAGATTAAAGAATATTTGATTAATATTGAAATAAATAATCTTTAAAGTAGGCTACTGTTGAGTGTGAACAGATTATTATTCTACACGGAAGTATAACCTTTTTATATTACTGTTTTGATGACTGACTTGTATTAGTGTAACACATTTCAAGGAGACATATCTGTCGGATGGCATCAGTTCCCTGTTGTCATAGGGTATATAGGACTTTTGTATGATATACTATATATTTTTTTGTTTATGATATGATTGTAATAGTGATGTACAGTACTTTATGACAATACACTGTTTAAATCAAAATCAAAGGTTTAGAAAAGGTTTTAGTGTTCATAAGTTTCGCTTCATCTGATTCATTTGTGTGAAGTAGGCTACAAGCAACTACAGATTAGAGTTTTTCCGATTTTGTTTAAGGTTTCGAAAATGTTTGTGTTCAAAGTTTCGGTTCATCTGATTAATTTGTGTGAAGCAGGAGGTTACTTCAGGAAGACTTTTGGAGCAGCTGGTCAGTATCTTCTATAGGCTTTCTACCGGTAAGGGTGAGTTCTCAAGTTAAGTTCGCTTATAGTGGTAATTTATAGAATTGTTTTGCGATTTCAGATTCAATTTTGTTTATCCATTAGTGTGGGGATTCAGAAAGTCTACTTAGTTTGACGCTTAATGTATCTTGCCTATCAATCACACTATAATTATTTATTTAGATATATGATTATTACCTAGTGTGTGTGTGCAGATGTGTTTTTATCTGTTTGTTCGTTGTTTTATGTTTTTGTGATTTGCCTGTTCTTGCTCTGTCTTGAGTCGGCCACCCCCAAGAAAAAATAAAAAAAATAAAATAAAATGGAATCAAATAGAAAATAACCATAAAAATAGGAAAACATTTGGATTGGGCCTGAGCATATAGATAGATATACGTGGAGGATATGAAATCGTGTAACCAACTGTACACCTACTGAACAAATTTCGTCAGTTCTTGCAATTATCTTTATGCAAATGTGATATCCATTTAGATTATTGCTCACATTAAATCACAGACACCTTCTTTCATTTGATTTATTAATTTATGTATTTTTTACCAGCCGAGGTGTATGTATATATTAACATATATTTGATTCCATCTGAACATCAATCTAAACTAATATATTTCCATAAACTAGAAGAGTTTATGAAAGTTTGTTAGCAGCTGTACAACATTGTGTAGAGGGAGTAGTTGGAATACAGAAAAACCAAAATAAAGTATAAACTAGCGTCCGTTAGAGATTTACACAGATAGTTTGGTCATTCGAACCCACAAGAGGCTCTTCACAATCTGTTCGAAACCAAGTCTATTAATTTTAGGGGGTAGTGCTTGGTTTTTCTGGACCCCCGTCTCCCTCATGTTGAACATATTAGTTTTGAGATTTTAAGATTTTCTTTCCATTAGTTAGGCGATTTTGAGATCTTTTGCTTAATTTCGTTGTCAATATTAATACCTTTCGTGTCCTTTAGGTGTCGATTGTTTTCTGGCGAGAGATAGCGAGCCTGTAATTTATGAAGTAATCGGCCTTTGGCCGGGACTTTTCTATCGAAAAATTACACATTTATCTTGAAAAGGGGTCTAGGGGATGTGTTTTATGGAGGTCTAGCGAGGACACTCAATAAGATATAAATAGATAATTACCGGTATATAGACAAAAAAACAAGCATTAAGTCGATGTTTTTACCTCTTCATGATCAGGACTCATTTTACCAGTCTATTCTGGTTTTCATTAAACTATTTTATACAGTTAGAAAGAATCTGCGGGAGTTACGAGGGTAAAAACTGGCCCAATCAACCCTCTAACTTCCATACAGTATACCCTTCCTTATCTGAATAAAATCTTCAAATAGTTGCCAGAAAATATAAAGTAATACGTCCTAGAATTCTAAGCGGGTTAAATATGCACAATCTGAATTAGGCTTTGGTAACGATAACTTAATTAAATTACAATATTTCCCGTTTTCTGACTCTCACTCACCCGTTTCGACGCCTAATTGATTCGATTTGACCCCTGCATAGTTTGTCAAAAAAATTAATGGTTTCGTTGGCAATCGTTCGTTTTCCAGAATGTATGGAACCTCATTTACCGTTCAGGAGGGGTATAAATATGGATGCAACTGGGAAATTTATAATCATTCCTTCCCCTCTTAGACCCACCTTGGGTAAAAAAAAAAAAAAATCCGTTCAAACTTCGACACCACAAGAGAAGGACTAGCACCTGCTCGTCTCTACCGCATCGTAAAGGTTGGTTATGGTGAGAATGATACATAATTGCTTGGTGTACTGGTTTGACATAAATTATTCAGTTTGGTGCCATTATGTTCAGACTGAATAAGCTTTGTTACTTAAAACTTTTCTTAATTTGAAAAACCTAAGTTTAGTATTCTGGAAAGTTCAATGGATGTTTGATTTGTCATTAAATACTCTTCCCCATATTCACTAGATTTTAGTGATTGCCTTTAAATTTCTTACTTTATCACCAACTAACTTTAATTCTAAAATTAAATTAAATTGACAAATACAGGTGGCAATCCAAGGACTCTAACTAGGATACTCGCACCGGAATTCCGCATTTATGCATTCAGTTTTAAAGGCTGTTTTACTAAACTTTTGTTTGTTTCTAAGGTACTGTCCATGGTGTTTGGGACTTCTAGCAGACTGCAAATTCAGCTCGCTGCCCACTGAAGTGCTGATCCCGACAGACCAGATTATTTTCAATTGGTTAACTGAAGAACTTGGAACATTTTACTAAACTTTATTAGCCTGTTAAGCCAGCGACTAACTAGCACGCTGTGGAGTTCGCGTATTTGACTCTTATTCCCCCATGTGGGTAAGGGGTTCGAATATGGCTACCGTGCTTCCTGTTTGATGTTAAAGGCCACTGAAGAGGTTGGGTTTGCAACCCTCCACCCGGAAAAACTATTCTTGGCTACACACTACTAACGATCCGCCTGGGACACTGACTCTACCACCACCCTGCCACGGACATTAGTTCCAGGGCAGTAATTCCCTTACCCACTCTAAACCACTGTTTGGACACTTGATCCTCAGTGTTTTGGAGGACAAGCAACCTAGAAGAGTCACTAGATCTGTTGTTGCTTGATTTCCTTTGTACCCCTTTTGGGATCCCGGGATTTGTCTAAAGCACTTAAATTGTGTAAAAGATTTTTTTTGTTTAATCTATTTGTTACTTCATTAAATAACTATGTAAATAAAATTATGAATTTAACTATGTTTCAAATTTCCTTAGGTGATAAGTTCTGGATGACTGAATAATTATAATTTTTTTAAATTTAAATAAAACTTTAAAAACAAAATTATCAATGATTTAGCACTTAAAACTTGGCTAAGAAATTAAGAAATATTAAGTTTTCTTGCATTGATCTGTAAACATAATGGGCCTACATTAAGTCCTAGAAATTTTCATTTTATTTTGTTTAAGGGATTTATGAATTATCCTGGAGCACTGTCTTTATGCCTGATGCCACTTTCATTTGGATTCTCGCATTCTCTCCTAAAATATAGAGCAAAATTTTAATGGCTGTTTAAAACCTTAACTAGTGCAATTCCCAAGGCGAATACAATCTTTGGGTATCTGTAAAATTTCAAAGGAAATTGTCACTATGGTATTCTGTTTGAGCAATAATTATTTGGCATGTTCTGAGTTTAACTGTAACCTGAAAGAACGGCTAAACTAAAGTATGGGTGGAACTTCTCCACACATGTAAATACTATATACATGGGAACAGATGGGCAGAGATGATAATTTCATTAAAGAGAACACAAGTTACAGAACTGAATCCAACCACATAATAGAACCTAAAGACAATGTGAAAGACCTGGGGGTGATAATGTCTGAAAATATGAGATTCAAAGAACATAACTAGGTCAAAGTTGCAGCTGCGAAACGGCTAACAAGTTGGATTTTACGTACATTTAAAACTCGCGGCGAATTGCTTATGATAACTCTTCAAATCCCTGGTGCTACCGCGGCTAGAATACTTTGATGTATTAACATCCCCATACAAAGCAGGTGAAATTAATGACTTGGAAAGTGTACAAAGGAACTTCACCTCATATCTATATCTATATTGCCTGACTCAGTGATCCCCAAAGGGGTGGCCACGAACGAACCGCCCCCATGCACCTCCCCCCAACCAGCACCGCCCTCTTTCATATACATCCTCACTCCATCCTTCCAACTCTCTATCGGTCTAACTCTCCCTCCACCTCGCTCTCATACACCCTCTTAGTCATTCTCTCGCTTTCCATACGTTCCATATGGCCGAACCATCTCAAGTTGTTCCCCTTCACACTCTCCAGCACATCCACCTCCACACCACACCTCTCTTACTTCCTCATTAGTCTGTCTATCCCTCCATGTAACTCCGCACGCACTTATTAAGTAATTAATTTCCACTGCTCTCCCTCTTGGTCTGAGTCTCTCAACCAACGTCCATGCTTCGCTTCCGTAAGTCAGTGTCGGGATTACCACACTGTCCTGCAAGGACTTCATCACTTCCATACTGACCACCCTATTTCTTGTTACTGCTTTCAGCGTTCCTACAACCCTCTTCCCCGGTTTTACCCTCTCCCGCACTTCTTCATCCATAGTCCCATCTTTACTCAACACACTGCCCAGATACTTAAAAGAGTTGACGATCTCCATAGCCTGACCGTTCAGCTTCACCTCACACTCTGTGACTTCACCCCTTTCGAAGACCATAACCTTGCTCTTCCCCGCATTTACCTTCAAATTCCGTTTTTCGCACACTGTTCCAAACTCATTTACCAGACCCTGCAACTCCCATTCATTATCACTCATCAGAACTGTATCATCCGCAAACAGCAGTATAGGTAGCTTCCACTCAATTCCCTCCCTTTTCAGCGATACACCAACATCCACTGCTCTTGACAGTATTTCTTTCATGACTCCATCCATATATACAGTAAACAACCACGGGGACATCACACACCCCTGTTTCAAACCAACATTCAGGTCAAAGAACTCGCTCTGCTCACTCTCCACACGTACTGCCGCCTTTGCACCCTCATACATGCTCTTCACTGCTTTCAGCAACTTGCCATCTACTCCGTATATTCTAAGTACTTTCCACAAATCTTCTCTATCCACTCTGTCATAGGCCTTCTCCAAGTCCATAAAGGCAACATATACCTTTTGTTTCTTCTCCAGATATTTCTCCACAACACAATTCAGGGTAAAAATCTGATCTACACATCCTCTTCCCTTCCTAAAACCTCCCTGCTCGTCGCCTATCCACTTCTCCGTTCTCACTCTCTCTCAATCACTACCCTACTGTATACCTTCCCTACTACGCTTAGAAGACATATTCCTCAGACACTCCTCTTTCCCCTTATATAGGGGGACTATTATGCCAGTCTTCCAGTCATTGGGTGCACTCCCCTTCTCCCATGCTAGTTTGCACATTTTCCATACCCATTCGATCACTATCTCACCACCATACCTCAACATTTCCCCACACACTCCATCTGTTCCTGCTTTCCCCAACTTCACTCTTTTCATGGCCTCCCACACTTCTGATCCCCACCTCCTCCTCCACTACTTCTCTTCTTCTCCCTCCCATACCATATCCAGATATGTTTGCTGGCTTTTCATTCCTTACATTTAGCAACTCATTGAAGTACTCCCATCTTTCGACTCTCTTGCTTCTCGGCTAGCATTCTCCTATTCTTATCGTTCACACCCTTACTGTTTCCCTTGCTACCTTCCCTAACTTTCTTGACTTATTTCCAGAACAGTTTCTTACTCTCCCTCCATTTTACACTCAGATTCCTTCTAAATTCCTCATCTACTCTTCTCTTACTTTCCTTCACTACTCTCTTCACCACCCTCTTACCCTCCACGTACCTCGCTCGTTTCTGTCTCTCGAAATCTTCATTCCTCTACTACCCAACCACACTCTATATGCTTTCTTCTTTTCTTCCACAACTATTCTTAACTCTTCTGTCCACCATGCTGTACCTTTCACTCTCCTCCCTCTTCTCCTCACTCCACACACCTCCTCACATGCTGCACAGATCTCATCCTTAAACACCTTGCTCATCTCCTCCACTTCCTCCATAACTTCCAGGTCGAATCCACCTAGTAGTCTTTCCACTCCTCCCTGACTTCCTCCTCGTGCAACCTCTCCACCCTCCTCACCATTCCACCCTCCTCTCGCCTCCCTCCAGCTCTCCTCACCCACTTCTTTGGTATCCTAACCTTAGATACCACTACATAATGATCAGACAGGCCCCCTCCAATACCCCTATACACCCTAGCATCCATCACAGATTTCTTCATTCGTTCATCCACACATACATAATCAATCTATGACTTTCGTTCCACCACTGTCTCATCCTCCATCGTCCACACCCGTTTCCATGTGTACCTGTGGATCATTCTGTGTCGGAAGAAGGTGTTAGCTATCCACAGCTCCTCCCCACACATACGTCCACAAGCGCCCTACCATTCCCATTCACTTATGATGGTACCCCCCACCCTCCCTGCTTTATAGGCAGGTCATTTGAGCATAAATCCAAAGAAGTTATCCTAACCCTTTACAATTCCTTAGTCCGCCCTCTTCTGGAATACTGCGTTCAATCCTGGTGCCCTTATTACCAAAAAGATATAAACAAGCTAGAACGAGTTCAACATAGAGTTACCAAAATGATACCTAGCCTAAAGAACAAACCATACGAAGAGCGTCTTAGAGAATTAAATCTATTTCCTTTAACCCAGCGCAGATTAAGAGGTGACTTAATTCAAGTGTTCAAAATCATCAAAGGTATCGACAATATGAACTGTAGTAAGTACTTCACTATCGACCAATCTAATTACACGCGGGGAAACGGTTGCAAAATTATTGGTAAATCTTTTAACTCGCACGAATCTAAGAATTTCTTCTTCAATCGAGTTGTCAACTTGTGGAATGGGCTTCCCCGAAACGTTATAGACTGCATCACCGTTGATTCATTTAAACTCCGCCTAGACAAATATCTCTCATCAAACCCGCGACTGACTGCGTTTGTAAATTAATAACTTTATTTTATCCCCCCTCAGTTACTAACCCATCTGTCCTCTACTAACTTCCTAATCCTGCCACGGACATTAGTTCCAGGGCAGTAATTCCCTTTCCAATGTTCCCTTACCCACTCTAAACCACTGTTTGGACACTTGATCCTCAGTGTTTTGGAGGACAAGCAACCTAGAAGGGTCACTAGACCTGTTGTTGCTTGATTTCCTTTGTACTCCTTTGTACACTCCCTCAACTTTCCTATCACCCACCTTACCATTCATATCCCCAATCAGAAATATTCTTTCGTTCTTGTCAAACTTCTCCAGGCACGCCTCCACATTCATCCAGAACTCCTCTTTCTTTCTTTCAAGTTTATCCTCTGTCGGGCATACACACACACAATCACCCACGTTTGTATTCCTACTTTCATTCTCACCCACAGACCCATACTCTCTTACACATTCCTTCCATTTGCTACTTACAAACAAACACGCACCTTCTCTCGCTGTTCCTTCACTCACTCCAGCACACACACCCACTCTCACATCTGAACCTTTCCATTTGGTCTGTCATTCCACATATATCCAGCCTGGCATTCACTAGCACTTCCAGAACCTCTCTCTCTTTTGTGCCATCATTCATGCCACTAACATTCCATGTAGCCATTCTCAGAATGTCCGAAGGAATGTCCTTAGTCGGTCGTGGTTCGTCAACATAGGTTCCGTCTGCATCCGAGGCTATTCGTCCGTTTTTCTTTGCTTAGGTATTTTTTCCGGGTGGGGGTCGCAAGCCCACAGACCCAACCTCTTTAGTCGCCTCTTACGACACTCAGATGGGACCTCGCATATAAACTCGGTAAAACAGTTACACTATTGGGATCATTTAAAGTCACTAAAGCTGTATTCGTTGGAGCGTAGAAGGGAACGTTACTTGCTTTGTTTGCAAGTTTTAAATTTTCATTTTCATTTTAATTCAGAATATATATGTGGAAAATCGCAGAGGGTTTTGTAACTAATCTACATACTCCAATAGCAATGAAGTTCAGTGATAGAAGCTGGGAATGCGGTATCCCATAGATGAAAAATCGGGGTGCTATAGGCTCTCTGCGAGAGGGCTGGTTATCACATAGAGGCCCACATCTCTTCAACAAACTCCAGCGGCGAGTAAGAGTCATGAGGGGCGTCTCGTTAGACAGCTTCACGAGAGCTCGATTTTGAACTACAAAAAGTGCCAGACGAGTCCATCTTCGCAGGGGAGCGCTCCGCCCCTTCGAACAGTCTGCTGCACCAATTTTAAAACTTTCACAAAGGGCGATGCGCTCCTCGGTGCCACTAGCAGTGGCAAACTCAACATAGGTAGGTAGGTAGGTAAGCGAAATAAATTTAAAAAAAATTGAGATGAAGGGTTGATTCGAGTATTGTTGGAGTAAAAGGGATGGTCGTCTGGGAAATTGGGTTTACTTTATAATAATGAACAGGTACATTTGCAACAAGAAATGCACTAATTCTTGATAATCATTTGATGATTGTGATGAAAGGTAAGTATTACTGGACACTTAACTCTCGGGAAAGGCAGATAAGTAATGACAAGAAAACTAAATTTAGTATGTGCCTGTCTGGCAATGAAAAGATAATAAAAAAAAAAAAAATTCAGGTAACTTACTTGGCAGGTTTGTTGGGGATGTACAAGCGGAAGGAACAGTTTCCGCAGAAGCCGATGAGCTGCTCGTCCACAGTCAGGTGAGGGCCAGAATGGTAGTGTTCCTTGCAGTGGCGAACAAAGGCGTCCCATAATAACTGAAGGGGTGCCAATCTGTCGTCTTTCACCCTCTCCTGCCGTGTTGCAAAGTCGTCGAAACGTAGACATCATATCAGGAAGGCGAAACATCGCTCGGCCATGGTACACCTGTACAGAGGACACCCTTCGACCTTGTCCCACATTTCAGAGGTACGAACGTGTTTGTCCTTCTTTACAACTGTCATGACGAGGCTCCCCAACAGTGCCTTGAGTTCCATTATATCCACATGGCGAAGAGTGTGTGAGTCGACGTTCCTGTACTTCTATCTATTGCCTGATGCCGTGATCCCCGAAGGGGTGGCCATGAACGAACCGCCCCCATGCACCTCTGTCCCCAGTCAGTCAACACCCCTCCCCCTAACCAGCACCGCCTTCGTTCATGTAGTTCCTCACTCCATCCTTCCACCTCATATTCGGTCTACCTCTCCCTCCCTGTCCCTCCACCTCGCTCTCGTACACCCTCTTAGTCATTCTCTCGCTTTCCATACGTTCCATATGGCCGAACCATCTCAAGTTGTTCCTTTTCACACTTTCCAGCACATCTACCTCCACACCACACCTCCTTCTTACTTCCTCATTAGTCTGTCTATCCCTCCATGTAACTCCGCACACACTCCTTAAGTAATTCATTTCCACTGCTCTCACTCTTGGTCTGAGTCTCTCAACCAACGTCCATGCTTCGCTTCCGTAAGTCAGTGTCGGGATTACCACACTGTCATGCAAGGACTTCTTCACTTCCATACTGACCACCCTATTTCTTGTTACTGCTTTTAGCGTTCCTACAACCCTCTTCCCCTGTTGTACCCTCTCCCGCACTTCTTCATCCATAGTCCCATCTTTACTCAACACACTGCCCAGATACTTAAAAGAGTTGACGATCTCCATAGCCTGACCGTTCAGCTTCACCTCACACTCTGTGACTTCACCCCTTTCGAAGACCATAACCTTGCTCTTCCCCGTATTTACCTTCAAATTCCGTTTTTCGCACACTGTTCCAAACTCATTTACCAGACCCTGCAACTCCCATTCATTATCACTCATCAGAACTGTATCATCCGCAAACAGCAGTATAGGTAGCTTCCACTCAATTCCCTCCCTTTTCAGCGATACACCAACATCCACTGCTCTTGATAGGATTTCTTTCATGACTCCATCCATATATACAGTAAACAACCACGGGGACATCACACACCCGTTTCAAACCAACATTCAGGTCAAAGAACTCGCTCTGCTCACTCTCCACACGTACTGCCGCCTTTGCACCCTCATACATGCTCTTCACTGCTTTCAGCAACTTGCCCTCTACTCCGTATATTCTAAGTACTTTCCACAAACCTTCTCTATCCACTCTGTCATAGGCCTTCTCCAAGTCCATAAAGGCAACATACACCTTTTGTTTCTTCTCCACAACACAATTCAGGGTAAAAATCTGATCTACACATCCTCTTCCCTTCCTAAAACCTCCCTGCTCGTCGCCTATCCATTTCTCCGTTCTCACTCTCACTCTCTCAATCACTACCCTACTGTATACCTTCCCTACTACGCTTAGAAGACATATTCCTCGGTGGTTACCACACACTCCTCTTTCCCCTTTGCCCTTATATAGGGGGACTATTATGCCAGTCTTCCAGTCATTGGGTGCACTCCCCTTCTCCCATGCTAGTTTGCACATTTTCCATACCCATTCTATCACTATCTCACCACCATACCTCAACATTTCCCCACACACTCCATCTGTTCCTGGTGCTTTCCCCAACTTCACTCTTTTCATGGCTTCCCACACTTCTGACCTCCTGATCCCCACCTCCACCTTCTCCTCCACTACTTCTCTTCTTCTCCCTCCCATACCATATCCAGCTATGTTTGCTGGCTCTTCATTCCTTACATTTAGCAACTCACTGAAGTACTCCCGCCATCTTTCGACTCTCTCTTGCTTCTCGGCTAGCATTCTCCTATTCTTATCTTTCACACCCTTACTGTTTCCCTTGCTACCTTCCCTAACTTTCTTGACTTCTTTCCAGAACAGTTTCTTACTCTCCCTCCATTTTACACTCAGATTCCTTCCAAATTCCTCATCTACTCTTCTCTTACTTTCCTTCACTACTCTCTTCACCACCCTCTTACTCTCCACGTACCTCGCTCGTTTCTGTCTCTCGGAATCTTCATTCCCTCTACTACCCAACCACTCTCTATATGCCTTCTTCTTTTCTTCCACAGCTATTCTTACCTCTTCTGTCCACCATGATGTACCTTTCACTCCCCTCCCTCTTCTCCTCACTCCACACACCTCCTCACATGCTGCACAGATCTCATCCTTAAACACCTTGTTCATCTCCTCCACTTCCTCCATAACTTCCAGGTCGAACCCACCTAGTCGTCTTTCCACTGCTCTCCTGTACTCCTCCCTGACTTCCTCCTCCTGCAACCTCTCCACCCTCCTCACCATTCCACCCTCCTCTCGCCTCCCTCCAGCTCTCCTCACCCACTTCTTTTGTATCCTAACCTTAGCTACCACTACATAATGATCAGACAGACCCCCTCCAATACCCCTATACACCCTAGCATCCATCACAGATTTCTTCATTCGTTCATCCACACATACACTGTACTTGCCCCTGAGTAAATAAATGTTGGCATTGGTATGGACACAAATCCGGGCCAACATCGTATCGTCCAAAAAGAGCCCCAGGTAGTCAAGTGTAGTAGCTATAGCAGTGGTCGCAGTAGGATGGCCATTCTCCACGTAGGACTGGATGATGGAGGGAAGGGCTGGATTTGGCTTACCATGCCAGGTAGTCTTGTCCCTGGCCCGTATAACAGGTGAGTTGATTGTCTTGAGGCCTTGTCCCACGGGCCACAGCAGGTCGAAGATCCTCTCTCCTTCTTTTCCTACTTCGTAGGATCATTTGAGAGAAATTACCTTTAGTAAAAATACGATCTGTAGATCTGGTTTGCCAACTAAAGAACAAATGTATAAAACCTAAAATTTAAGTGTAGGCCCTAGTGTATTGTATTATCACTAGTACAGGTATGATCATGTTAACATTCATATACATATCAATATTTTGTGTAATTTTATTCAAAATTCCATCACATAGTACCAAGTAAATCTAAAATGTATTTTTTTTTTATTTGGCACTTTAGTAAACTAAGTAAAATCACATTAAATCTAGGCACCCAAATTCTCCTAAGACACTTGCCCTACAGAAGCTGCTCAGTTCACCTATTAACAATTATAGTGTTCTATACTGTAGTCTACTTTGTTTCCAGCCGAGGGTAAATTACAGTACATCATTTTGTGCTTAAGGTGAGATAGGTAGTTTTTCTGGTCCCCTTTCTCCCTCGTGTTTAGCCCCATTACTTTTGAGATTTTAAGACATTTGGCCCATTAGCTTGACGATATTAAGACCTTTCGGCCCATTTCGGTGTCAATTTTAAGACATTTCATGCTATTTAGGTGGTTTTTTTCCTGGCGAGCGTAAGCGAGCTTGTAATATTATCAGGGCGGGACATTTTTCTACTGAAAAATGTACAAATTGATCTTGAAGGGGGGTTTAGGGGGTGTTTGATGGAGGTCTAGCGAAAAATGAATATGAAAATAAAAATAATGAATATATGAATTAATAGACCAAAAAACCAGCCACTGTCCCCTTCAATGTATTCTAGCTGCTATAGTTTGATTTTATAAAACTGATGACTAGTTTTTTTATTATTCTGGAACTGTTAATCAATTGTATTCAGCTTAGGATGGGTCTCCTATACACAGAGCATTAAGTGAATAATAATATGCGTACTAGAGCAGCTGTTTCGTTCAGATACTTGGAGACATTATAGAACACTTTTTAGCCTATGACTTTAAAAGTCTTTTGCATAGCACAATAATTACAGTATAGGCCTACTGCTAGTTGCTTTTAAATACAATAAAAATAAAATTCTTTACCATATAATATAAAACATTCTTTACTATATAATATAATTTACTATAAAACCGGTGATGGGCTGGTCTATCAGAGTGAGAACTGAGCGATCTCTGCCATACCCATAGCTCACTCTGACTGTTCCTTTTACTTATATATTTTCTAGATCTCAAGTGACGGCATCTCTTCCCACTCTACCAAGATTGGAAGCCAAAGCGTCACATTTTTTCCTTTGCCCCTCAACTTTCTCTTCATAATTGCTGAGGGTCACAGGGACCTGGGTGGGGCTTTGGTTTCCCAGGCATTTCCGCTCCCTCCTCAGCTCCCCGCCATGGAGTGGCTTCGGTCACTCCAGGCTTTATTGTGGTCGGCAGGGAGGGTTCTGTGGGGGCGCTCTGTTATGGCCTTGGCCTTGCTCGGGGCCTTGGGGCTGTTCGGCCAGGCAGCTTGGGGAACGGGAACAACAACAACAACAACAACAACAACAACAACAATTTACCATAAAATATACAATCTAGAGTTCCCATTATCCATATACTGTATAAAGAATTATTAAATTATTGCGTTAACTTAGTCAAAAATGACACATCTAAATATGCACCTACTCCATATTGTACATTATTTTATTATCTACAATACCTCTTGGTTCATAATATTTAATGTTACTTTTACCATATGGTAAAGAACATACAAATGAAACCAAAATACCGCACTGATCAACATATAGACTTTGGAAGCCCATAATATTGAAGCTTAGCTATTGGAAATGATGGTACTATAATATATGGATAGATGGAACTTTTATGCCGATCCCAAATGAGCACTTTAGAGGCAGATGCATTATCACAGTATCACAGAGTCAAATATACAATGATATACAATGATATTTGTTCCAGGCTTCACCTCTCTCTTTCTGACAAGTCCTGAACGATCAAGGTAAAAGGCTAAGACAATGAACGACTAAGGTGTCTCATAATAATTTCTGACAGGATTGTCCCTTGATTAATCTGGAAGAGAGGAGTTTTGGTATATAATCTTGATTATGATTCCTCAATTTCCTTCTTCCTGCTTTCTCCTCTTGACTTGAGCTTACTCCCCCTCTGACTCTTTCTCACTTTCTCTCGTTACCTCCATCCTCCCTGCCCTCATTAACCTCATCACACAGTTATGTTAAGGCTCTACATAACATAACTTCCTTATTACATCTTGGCCTGAGGTTTGAGTAAACCCTGTAGCTTCTGAGTCAGCATAACATTGCCCTTGACCTTGAGTTTGCCCTTCATGAACGCCGCCTGGGGGTTCAGCTTGCCCGATGTGAGTGCCTCCAGGTCACCCTCCGAGATGGTAAGGGTTACGTCGGCTTTCTTGCCATCCCGCGGCGGCCCCTCGTAGACGCCACCAGAGCCGCCCTTCAAGTCCACCGCTGGGAACAAGGATGAATTTCAGTAAAGGCTAACGGTGAAGAAGAATATATACTCCAACCATTAAAATAGCCACAAGGCAATTTAATATTTCTCTTTAAATTACAAACCCAATACAGTACTGAACTTTCCTATGCTGAATACATTTGTTTTGCATTATAATTTCAACTTACTTTGCTAAATGCAATTTTTAAGCTGAATAAAAATTATAGAAACATTTTCAGAAAAATAAAATAATAAAATAATAGGCATCATCATCCCTAACGATTATTAACGCTAATTTCTAGGCTGAATGAAAATTATCTAATACTAGTCGGGAAAAAAATGCGTCACTGTCCTGGAGGGGTCAACTTACTCCACTGGGTGACTTGGCTGTCCTCCTTGATGTTCCAGAGGAAGATTGCGTTGACCTTGGCTGCTATGGCAGGGTCAGCTGCCACCCGTGAGGCCATCTCTCTGAATATTGCAGCTCCAACCCCGCCCCCTGCACTCTCAGGAACACCCACCCCACTGCCCTCCACTAGATCCACATACCCACCTGCAAGCAGCACGGTAAGGATAATTGCCGATATTATAAAAGACGGTATTTCTATGATCATAAATGTCAGTTTTCCACATCAACTAATTCCACAGCGCTGACAGTACACAACTATTCATAGATCCTAAAGTATATTATATTAATTTACAACAGTAAATTTCACAGTATCGTAAATTCTTAAGAAAAAAAGGAAAAAAGAATAAGATAAAACAGAGCATGAAAATAGGCAAATAACATGTAATAGCCTGGTTATTTGGCCTATTATATATTGTAACTATAATAGTCTTACCAGTGAGACACTCCTTGCCAGTTTCCTTAATGGTGGTAGTGAAGAAGATGCGACTACCTTCCTTCCACATCCTCACCACTATTGTCTGGCCTGGCAACACTGGCTTGACAAACCGTGTCTGGAGGGGGAGAAGGGGTACAGTATGTAAACAGGTCATCACAGGAAATTTTACAGATGATCATATACAACCTAAACCTTACTACTGACCATGACATCCACTATCTTCTATTTCTTGACCATGACTATCCCTTGCAATGATTCCACTTAGCTTTTGTCTCTTTCTTTTACATACTGTATATATATATATATATATCTTTTACATACTGTATATATATATATCCGAATTGCTTTGTGACTCCCCTACCTTTACCTTTGCACCGTTCCATTCCTATCTTCAAGCCATACATGTATTCCATGAATTATAACTGACCTACCCATGCATCTCCGCTTCCCATACTTGGTCTCCTAGCCTTATAAGTGGCCTCTGACTCAGTAGGCTAGAATAAAATCTTTATCATCATCATCATCATCATGTATATGTATATATATATATATATATATATATATATATATATATATATATATATATATATATATATATATATATATATATAAAGTGAACTTTTTCTAAAATGAAATTCATGGGGTTTGAAATTTCAGCTATTCACATTTTTCAGAAAAAGAAAAGGACTCAGGGTTGATTATACAAGATAACTTGTTGCCAGAGAAACATATTAACAAGCTCTTTAGCGGAATGTATGCAATGGCCGGGAATATGAAAGTTGCTCTAAACTACTTGGATGATAACATGTTAGCAAACATCATAAAAAGTATGATAAGACCAAGACTGGAGTATGCAGCAGTGGTGTGGTCCCTGCATCTTAAGAAGCATATTCACAAGTTAGAAAAAATCCAGAGAGCAGTTACTAGATTGGTTCCAAGTCTCAGAGAACTTCCATATGAAGGGAGGCTAGACAATTTAAATCTACCAAGTCTAAAAGAGAGGAGAGAGAGGAGAGACAAGATAATGATGAACAAATGTACCCTAGGGCTGGAGAGGCTGGATAGGGAGGATATAATAATTATGGATACAGGAATAACTAGAGGCCACAGCTACAAAGTAAAAAACCTACCTGCAAGAACAATATCAGGAAGTTTAGCTTCCCCTATAGATGTATTGACAAATGGAAAAAATTGGATGAAAGTAGACCAGGAGACGGGACAGCACAAGCTTAGCTCAACTCCTGTAAACTACAATTAGGTAAATAAAATTAGGTAAATACACATACTCCTCAAGCAGCTCATCTCCATCACATCCAGCTTTCTTCTCTCCTTTGTCTTCAGAGCCAATGTCTCAGCCCCATACATCACTGATGGTGCAACTATCCCTTGATACATTGCACTTTTAACTTTCTTTCTGAGATTTCTCACCTTCACATACTGCCCATTGCTCCGAAAACTTTCCTTCCTTCACATACTCTCTGTTTTACCTCTATTTCCATACCTCCATTCCTGCTTATCATTCCTCCTAGATATTTAAAACACTCCACTTGTTCCAGTATTTCCCCATCCAGCCTCACATCTAGATTCACTCTACGAGCACCTCTAGTACACACCATCACTTTACTTTTATTGACGTTCACCCTCAGCTTCCTCCTCCCACATATCACACCAAACTCTTTGACTACTCACTGCAGTTTCTCCTCAGAATCCGCCACCAACGCTGTGTCATCAGCAAACAGCAACTGATGTATACATACATACTGTACTATCAATAATCCAGTTTCTTTGTACTTTACTATCCTACCTTAATAGCCTTAAACATAGGAGCCTACATACATACATACATACATAAAATTTTAAGAGTGAGTGTTCCACACATACGTGCAGTTTCAGTCTCCTGTCCTAATGGCGGCGTTCCAGGTAACCCTGTTAAGGGCTGCTTCACTTGTCAAGTTCTTGGATTTGAGATCGGCGCGTATAGTCCGATCCCAGGTCTTCCTCGGTCCACCCCTTGGTGCAGCTCCCTCCACAATCACAGACCTGCATTTTTTCACCCAATTTTGCTCATCCATCCTCTCCACATGTCCATACCATCCCAATCTACTTGTACGCATCACCTCGCTAATACTCTTTATACCTAAACGTCTCCTCAGCTCAACATTTGTTATTCTATCCTGTAGCCTGGCCCCACATATCCATCTCACCATTCTCATCTCATTACGCTCCATTCTGTTGACATCCTCCATTACAGTAAACTGAGAGTATAGAATGTGCAGTGACTCCATACAATAAGAGACCAGAAGGATAGGCTGAGCAAACCTTCCCATGGCAGTAATTTAAAAGTAAATATGTAGGGAGTTACAACCGTTATCTCCCGCAATTACTAATTTCTTCATTCAATAATTCGCTCTCATTCAATATCTTACCCTTACCTTTATAAGCTCTCTCTCTCTCCTTCTCTCTTAATTTTATAGCCTCTTTTTCACTCTTTTCCCTGTACCTTCATCGCCTTTAACCAATGATGAGTTCGATCATTTTTGTCTTCACATCTATCACTATTCCAATTTATCTGTACCATCTTTACTATTATTAGCTATTACTGTACTATTACAAAATTATGTGCCAGACCTATGAGAGTTCTGTATGGAGCTCAGTGGTCTGGTTAATCTGCTCTACATAACTAACTACAAACTTATGTACAAATTTTTATTTTCTTATCATCATTAATCCCATTCTTTTTATATTTACTGTCCCACCTTCATAGATTTAAAATTTGAAGCATCTCCATTGCAGTAAGCAGAGAGTATGGCACGCGCTGTGACCCCGTAGAAGCAGAGACCATGAAGGATAGGCTGAGCAAACCCTCCCATGGCAGCAAATGATGGGTCAATATGTAGGGGGTTGGTGTCACCAGACAGACGGTACAGGGCAGCCTGTTAGAGAAACACGATAACAACATGCTTTAATAAAGAGCAATATTAGTTTGCTTTTGTAATACATAGTAATTATTGCACTACTGGTATAGTAACTTAGGTTATACTGTACTTCCAAATAAGGTATATGAAGTTGTTGTTGTTGTTGTTGTTGTTGTTGTTCCCCAAGCTGCCTGGCCGAACAGCCCCAAGGCCCCGAGCAATTCCAAGGCCATAACCGAGTGCCCCCACAGAACCCTCCCCGCCGACCACAATAAAGCCTGGGTGACCGAAGCCACTCCATGGCGGGGGGCTGAGGAGGGTGCGGAAACGCCCGGGAAACCAAAGCCCCACCCAGGGCCCTGTGCCCCTCAGCAATTATGAAGAGAAAGTTGAGGGGCAAGGGAAAAATGCGACGCTTTGGCTTCCAGGGAAGGTGTGGCAGAGTGGTCTTGCCACTGGACTGGTAATCCAATGGACCCGGGTTCGAATCCCAATATGTCAATGGGGAGATATTATTGGGATGGAATTTGTGCTGTACCTAGTAGTATCAGTGCATTACCACAGCACACCGAAATGCCAAACAAAATACCCTCATTGTTCCCTGATTAAATAGCATTGTATGAATATTCACATATTCAAAAATATGCTACAGGGGGGCAATGCCTAGTGAGTTAATTGCTCAATAGGTGGCGTTCTGAGAGTGAGGGTCCGAGTCTGTGGGATTGAGACTGTGAAGCACAGAGGCGAGGCGGTTTCAGAGATGGAGTTGCTTCGAGCCGTGAAGCTTCGCATGTCTCACTCCCTAGACTGGAGCAAGACCTCACGGGCCTCACCGTGTTCAGCGGTTGAGTGTAAAGGCTATCAGCCTATGCCCGAGAGGGAGTAGTTGGAATATAGAAAAAAAAAAAAAAAAAAAAAAAAACAAAAAAAAAAAAAAAAAAAAATCTTGGTAGATTGGGAGGTCAATCCACGGAAGAGACGCCGTCACTTGAGAACTAGAAAATATATAAGTTAAAGGAAAAGTCAGAGTAAGCTATGGGTATGGCAGAGATTGCTCAGCTCTCACTCTGATAGACCAGCCCATCACCACATGACTAGAACCCAATCCTCTCAGCATCAGCTAGGAAAGGCCCTAGAAAGCATAGCTCCCCTATTTCAACCCCTTTTGGGGTTGGGCACCCGCCCAAGGTATATGAAGTAACAATAACAATTTAGAACTTCAACTTCAAGGTATATGAAGTTCTAAATTGTTATTGTTTTCATGAAAGGGCAATAAATTTGACCTTTATTATCGTACCTGATGTTGGCTAATAACATCTATAGTAAGATCCAGAATATTTCAATCCAGTATTTAGGGTTAGGGGACTTGCCAGCATGACTTGTGTAGCATGAATAACTAAGGAATATCCATGCAAAACACTGCTTCCAGCAGTCACATATTTGGCCCTAGAGGTGGAAATGTGGGGCTGGAGCTGAAGACTCCCACATAACTGCTGTGTTGCAGTTGGGAATAAACTTTTCTGTTTCCACAGCCGCGTTTGGGTGACCAGGGCTCACACATTCATTCATGTCTGTTATGTGTGCATGTATCTAGGCCTCTTTAAAATATACTTTTTATTTTTCCTAGTGGATTTTGAATGGATCCTCTTCTCGAGTGTTCCTTGCTTGGATAACTTCAGGGGTGATATTTTGCTTTGGAACTTGACAATGACGGGATTGCATTTGTGGCTGGGATTGCATCAAGACTGTTGTAAAATTAATTGTTTATTTTAATAAACAATATGTATGTATTTATTTATAAAATATTGCATGACAGACCTTTGTAATTCTAGTGAAGAACATCAATTCGGATAGATAACAACAATCCTCTTACCTGATCCACCCCAGTCTTACACTCCTTAACCATGTCTGGGTTACGTGAGGGGTGTGGTATGAGGGGTACGGCAGACTGGGCGGTCCTCGGCCCTCCAAAGTTACCCTCACCTACAATAAACAGCGACCACTGGCCTTTGGACACCTCTCCACCTTTATCGTCTTTGGTCAGGGCTGAAAATGAGAGAAATGGAATATTCATGGGGGTGTTGCTTTCAACATAATGTGAGACTGAGAAAAATGGCAATAACAGCAAAAGTTTATGAAGTACAGTACAGTACAGTTGACCAATAACCAATATAAGTTATATAACCCTCTAAGTACAGTACTGTACAGTTGACCAATAACCAATATAAGTTATATAACCCTCTAAGTACAGTACTGTACAGTTGACCAATAACCAATATAAGTTATATAACCCTCTAAGTACACATTGATGCTTTCATACATTTTATTTTGGTTATTATTAGACAATTTTATGAAGATTAGAAAGGGTTTGTGTCAGTCGAAGGGTTAATTGTGATATATTTTTCCTCTTTGATTGCTCGAGGTCCTTCCTAAGCTGTATAAAAGTGGAGTTACTAAACTTCTTAACTGCTTCTCAATGATGATAAAACTGTTTTCATAAAAATATAGAGAAGGGAAACTGCACTTTAGTTTATTCACCCCTTTGTTAATTCTTTTTAAGATTGTCTTTGATTGATATTAGGTTGGAAATTAATATAAACTGAACCAAAAAGATAATTGTAAATGTGCGAGTCCATATAATTCAGCTAGAAATAAATATCACCTAGGTGTAATTCCAGAGAAAGGCAGAGAGTAATTCAGTGCAAAATTAACTTCTTCAAACAGTCTGGGTGGATCCCTCATCTATTATATAAGTCAAAACAAAACTGTTCTCAAAAGGTTTGTTAGCGACTAAGGGTTTATTAGCGACTGACATGATGGGACTGTCTTTATGGCAGGACTTTATTGTACACTCCAACTGCTGAAAGACAACTTTATCTTAGCCATTACAATGCACTATAGTGGAAAAGAACATAAAACAATATGTATATACTGTATGTAATAGTTGCTTCCTTCCCTCAATAACAACAACAACAACAACATTGAAATCTTGAATAACAAAAAACAAAGTACTGTATTTACTATCCATGATCATGACGGCCCCCGAGCCCTTGTCTAGGACTTCGGTGATCTTGGAGGAGGTGTATAGTGTGGCAGCGGGAGGCAGAGGCACCAGGTTCTCTATGTACATCTCACCGTGCAGCAACTGGAACATATCAAAATCACATGATTTTTCTTTACTTTAGCTACAGTAGCACAACATTAGATTTTGCAATTTACAAAAGAATAGTCACCACCATCAACCATTATAATCAGATTTTTAGGACAAATTTCAAGTGCAGTACTCCCACCACTTTTGTGGATTTAGTGCTCGCGGATTCATCTACTCATGAAAAATTAACAAATAATCAAACATACCGGTACTTAACCCACTAAATGACAGAATGTTTAGGACATAGTGACCCCCCTAGTGCCATGGCATTTTTTTATTTTTTTTACTTATCTACTGTATTTATTTTGCTGTGCCTACCATTTTAGGAAGATACAAATTGCTAGGTTCTCCCAGTGTGACTGCAGGAACATACAATGAATATACACAAGTGGAATATTGATAATAAATGTTGATTAAATGGTTTTATTTAATAAGCTACAAATACTACAGAGGGATCCCAGTTTGATATGGAAGTTGGGCGCTGTATGTAGGCGCTTTATGTAGAGTTCACAAAGTCCTTTAAATTACTCCTTCGTTACACACATTATATATGCGCCTTTACACACTCGCTACACACCCTCAGTCGGAATGCCACTAGGTCAACCTTAATTGTTAACTCTCTCCACAATGTGCGTCTTACTTCATTAAATCACTAAGTTCTTTATCACACCTAATCGCAGTAATGTTGTGATAAATACCAAGTCTTTATCAATTCTAAATTCACATTATTCACGTTCCGTAATTATGCAATTACAATACAATCCGCATTAGTAGACAGTACTGTACGCCGTAACACATTTATCGGGGTTTTATACCTGTGAATAAAATACTTAAGTCCACATTACGAATGCCTGAAAACATTCAATATTCATTAAATAGGTTATAGAAAACAATGATACACACATAAGGATGAGAATAAACAAAAATAAGTTCATGAGAAAGATAGGAGGTAGCCCATTCACACACAGCGGTAGGTAAGACCTGGGTAAACAAGGTGGTCAGTTTTTATGAGGGGACAGGGGACAGTGATTTGGAAAGGTCGACTTGTTAATCTCGGACCGTCGTGTGAAGTTCTAAAATTGGGGAAGCCAAGTACTGACCACCATGTGGGGTCGGCTAGGGGATAGAGAATAGGAGGATAGGCAATTCTATTTAATTAAAAAATTAGATGACTAAGTTACGTTACTAAGTTAAGGGAATATAAGGCTAGGGGTACGATGTTACGCACTAGATATAGCTAACACAAGAAGAAAACTATGTTACGTTATGATGGGAATTATTAAGCGAAACTTATACAACGGGAGTCAAATTCTAATAAAAGAAAGAAGAGGGAAATAAACAGCAGTAACAAAGTCCACTTTGGATACAAACTCTTGGCTAAGCTCTTAATTCTTAGAAAGTTTGGTAGCACGGCTGACGGCACTTAGGGTCTCAAATACGAGCCTTGAATAATTACTTTATTTTATGGAACTTACGATGGCAGTTACGGAACGTGGAGCGGAACCAGAGTTATTAATTTCACATACACGAAGAATGAACTTTGTTTCGCCTCACAACTGATACACAAACACAGACAGAAATATAATGCCGAACTTGACTACCGAGTCGCCTAAAAATAGAAAAGTTAAACCTGGGGGTTTGGATTCACACGTGGCTCAACTTCCCACGGAAAGTCGGTCTGTTGTCTGTTATGTTTGTTATGTTACCATAAAATGATAACGGGGCTCGAATATCGTTGCCCTCCGCCAAATGCTTAGAACTTAGAACAAATTCTGAACGGTCAACTTTAGCCAAACATTGTCTGAATATGATTTGTTTCCCTTGTCCAGACGAGTTATTTGAGACTAGTTTGACATCTCTATCACGGTATACAGTTTAGGGCAAAAATCAGTGTTTCAGAACTCTAATGGAAATTAATTGAAAAGGGGCTGCCATAGGCACCAGCATGAAGATACAGATTCCCTCCACCTTTTAAAATGTTCCCATTGGGTCTTAGTATGAATGTAGAAAGTATGATGCTTTAGTCAAAAAGTGCACGATTTTCTCCTTATCCGCTGTACTAAAACACATAAATTAGAATGAGTATACTGCATAATCATATTTATATAAAGTTATTGAATACATTATACAGTACAGCAAAACCTCGCTGTTTCGGTCCCCGAAGATCCGGAAACCCAGCAGAACCAGACTAGCAATCCGTTTCAGACTTCCCCCCTCACATACAGAAAATACTTTGAATGAAACAAGCAACATCCGAAACGACGGGGGTCAAGCAATGAATAAAAGAATGAATATATAAGAATTAATAAATAAACTAATAGAACAATGGAAAATTAAATACAAAAACATTGTAACTGCGGTGACCCTTCAGAAAACAGACTGAAAACTTATAACCTTGGTGACCCTTTAGAAGATAAAGACTGCTAGTAATTTGTGTACATTATTAATTATAATTTCTCCTGTCATCTGCTTTCTCTCTAAACTGTAATTTCTATCAACTGTATTTAATTTTATTTGTATCTAGCTACCTCCCTAATTAATGAGTACATATGTTTGTTATTTGGTCTCTATGTAATCTCAATCATTTCTGAAGTGATGGCTTTAAAAAATAATTATTTAAATACATGTGACTCACAATGAGCAAAAATTACAAGTTAATTAAAACATGTTAAAAAAATGTTATACCCCAATCTTTTAATATTTCAGACAAGCTCACTGAGAAGTGACAGCATGGGTATTGTTCACTGCTTGCTGTAAACAACATACATTAGGCCGAATACAGAAAATGAGGGAATAATTTATATCTACAGTATTTAGAAACTAAGCACTGATTAAAAAGACATCAAACAACAAATACTGTACTTCTGTTCATTAATAAGGGAGATACAGTAGATAGATAGATAGATACAGTAGATAGATAGATAGGGAGGACGAGGGAAGAGGTTGTTAGGTCCATGCGATCGATAAAGTGCGTGAAAATATATTATGAAATACTGTAGAAATAACTTTCTGGAATGATAAAGGAGGAATTTTTATTGACTCCTTTTCAGTCCCTTTATTCATGTGTTGAAAAGATATTTTATTTTTCAATTCTATCGCATTAGAAAATGAACACTGATTAAATTTTAAACAATCAACAATCATTTCTGTTAATTAATAAGGGAGATAAATAGATCTCAAAATGATCAGTATGAGAAATAAAAGCTAAAGAATTATCAACTGTTTGATGAAACAAAAATATGTGATAAACCTAACTTTTTCTATCTATCTAATTTTGCCTAACGCCGTGATCCCCGAAGTGGTGACCACGAACGAAACGCCCCATGCACCTCTGTCCCCAGTCAGTCGACGCCCCTCCCCCCAACCAGCACCGCCTAGATAAGACACAAATCACACTTTCACCCACATGTCACACTACTCAACGAACCACTTCCTCTTAAACGAACCCCTAAATTACTTAAGTGTAACCTATGACACACACAACATTTACTTCACACATAGAAAACACAAACACCAGAGCCTTACAAATACTAAATACCCTCAGAACCCTCACAGACAAGTAGTTTGGCCAACAAATTGAAACACTGTCCATACTTTACAAACAGAATATCCGCACAACCATGTACAGTACAATGCATCCTAAGCCTGATCACCATGCACCCCAACCACAGACACAAAGAATCTACGAATCACTCAGAATAAAGTTCTCAAAATCATAATAGGATGCACACAAACCACAAACACAAATGACATACATACAGATATACAAATCCTCTCTCTGAAGACTCATTTAAACAGTCCTACTCTCTAGCCCACGACCCACTTCACTCATGCCACTCCGTAACACATCATCCACCCCAACCTCAAGACATGGAACAAACACATGCCCAATATTACAATCACATACATATTAACATTCCAGCCACACCTCCAAACACCAACATATAGAAGCATTTACACACATAGCTCACCCAACAAACCATCGACAGCAGCCACACAATAGGCTACAATCTTAAACTCTCCACCTACCAAGATTAATCTAGCAGAAAATGCACTTCCCAGATAAACCTGAGTCACACTTGTACACCTCAGGTCCAGCCATCACCTATCATTACAAGATTACAAACACAGAATAGATCCAACTCAAGACTCTTCTTGCACCTGCTGTCAACATCCTACTGACAACACAGAACACTTGATACTCCACTGCCCAACACTGCCCTGCGCAGACAAAACTTCAACATCACTTCACTCAGAGATCTCTGGACTCACCTGAGAGAGGTGGCAGACTACCTGGATGCTGCCAGATTCCCATAAAGGGCATCTTGGGGCTACTATAACACAAGGAACAAGAGTGAGAGATACAACACTGCAACGTGTACCTGACCATTCAACCTCACCTCACATTCAATGACTACAACCCTCGTAAAAACCCATGACCTTACTGTTCACCTCGTTGACCTTCAGCGTACAGTGTATCAATATTTTGGTACACATGATGAAAAGTAGTTGAGACACCGTGCCACCCACCTTGGTAAGATCGGGTGACCATCCGGAGATCTTGGACCAGAGAGAACCCCCCATTATGGCTGCCTGGGAAGCTATGACAGAGAAGGTTGGCAGTGGGGTAAAGTCCTCGCTGTTCTCATACAGATAGTTCAGACCATCCTCATCCTGCGTAGATACTCCCACTGACAACCAAGAGAAGTCATTATAATAACTTATTTCACAGATTGTATAAGGGAACCATTTTAATATAACCTACTTCATTATACAAACTATAATGTATACAGGTACTTAAAAATTTTACTATATAAACAACCAATTAAATAGATTAATTATACAATGTCTCATTTCGCTAAAGAGTCAATTTACAATTCGCTTTAGTCAATTTACAATACCAGATTTCATTGTGAGCAGAAAAAGAATGTCACATGACGATACCTCCGAGAGCATAGAGAATGGCATCTTTCTGCGTGTACTGGAAGGGGAAGGGTTCTAGAGACACACCAACAGCTGACATCTGAGGGAAAACCATAAATTACAGTATTAGATTTCACAAATATATACAGTAAGTACAGTACAAAACAATTTTTTTTGCGTCCCTTGACTTCATAGATCTCTCTCTTGCGATATCTTTATCTCTTGATCTATCGACTGTACCCATCTATATCTATCTAACCATCCACATCTCTCCCTAATACAAACACATATAAATGCATAAACATGCATACACTTTCCTATACAGTTCGGTCCCGCATAAAATGAGTTCAGATAATGCGATTCTAGATTAGTGCGAGCAACAAAAAATAATAAACCCAACATTTTCAATTAACACGATATCGTTCTGTTAATGCAAGTCTGGTTACAATTTAGGGAAAATCCATGAGTTTGCAATTAGCGAGACCAAAATTTGTACAAGCAGCCTGACTTGTGATGTAGATGCACTGTGTGATGTCACTGTCGTATGCTATGCTTACAGGTACCTACCCGATAGCACTATCGTTAGTGAGTGCTGTAATTTTTGTGTAATATTATAGATATCTTATCAATATTTGTATTTTGTACTATTGTTAACCCTTCCTCCCCGGGTGTCATTTTAATATGACACCATGGCAGATGGGATAGAATAACAAATGTTGAGCTGAGGAGACGTTTAGGTATAAAGAGTATTAGCGAGGTGATGCGTACAAGTAGACTGGGATGGTATGGACATGTGGAGAGAATGGCTATGAACAAAAATTGGGTGCAAAATGAAGTCTGTGATTGTGGAGAGGGAGCGGCACCAAGGGGTGGACCGCGGAAGACCTGGGATCGGACTATACGCGCCGATCTCAATCCAAGAACTTGACAGGAAAAGCAGTTCCTTCATACAGGGTTGGCCTGGAACGCCGATTAGGACAAGAGACTGAAACTGCCACTTATGTGTGGAGCACACTCAGTCATTAAAATCGTATGTCTGTTGTATGTATGGGCCGGTACCCGGGTGTCATTTAATATACAGGAAGCTTGAAAAGCCTATTCAGCTTGGTCTGAA